>JZKD02S1939589.1:31304-42890 GCA_000966675.3 Picea glauca
TTAGAGAGTCTGAAAAGAGCTTAAAGAGGACTCCAGGGGGGTTCCTTTTTCGTATAACCTTGTTGAGCCCGAAAAAGTGATAAAACTATGCTCGATCACGTTCTTATGTTTTTCACGAGCGCAAGAACGGACAAAAACGACGCTTGAGGTTTTATGTAAAAACCATGAAAAACAATAAAAAACACACCATAATGAAGAAAAATATGTCCATATCCTTGTATGTATTCATTAATGTTATTACACCTGCAAGTCATTACACTCATCTTGATATTAGGAATTAGGTTTAATCAATAAATAGGCATAAAAACCCAAAATGACATAGTAAAAAGTAAATTAAATGAGTAAATAAACATTTTTACCATATCATTTCACATTTTCACTATTGAGCTCCAAAACCCCCTTTTTACCCTCCGAATTTGGCGTCGATTTTCGGGAGCTACAAGAGATCATTCAACGAGCCGTCTGCAGCATTAAGGTAAGATCTTCATTCTTGACATTTTCATGGTTTAAATTTTGAATTTCATTGGTTAATTTTTTAGTTTCAAGTTATTTTTTGAACTCTACATGCGCATAGGCATTCTCGCAGGCAGCCCATACGGGGCTTGCGAGAATGATGTGTTCTCACAGGTGAGCCTTGAGCCACCTGCGAGGTGTTCGCACTGTGTAAATGGGACACCTGCGAGAACCGCAAGCTTCAATTTTTTTTTAAATATTTAGCCAATGAAAAAGATCTAGATCATGCACAAAATCATTAATCCTCCTTTTATGTTCCTTGTGCAGATAAATAGCCATAAACATGGTGCTTGAGTGGCGAGAATGAGAACATGAAGAGGATAATGCAAATGCCAAGAATCATCCTCCCACCATAGCTGCATTGAGAGATTGTGGGCTCTTAAAATACGTTTTCATCTCGGGCATGAGGGCCCAAGTCAGACTACTGGAGTATCTAGTCCGTATGTGGGACCCAGATCAGCAAGTTTTCAATGTAGGAGCTCACACATTGTCCATAGACATTGATGACATATAATTTTTGACTGGATTGTCCAGGCGCGGGTATTATGTCAGCCTGACCGGTAGTAGAGGCGGTGGATTAAAGATGATTGAATACCTGAGGCGGAGAGGAAAAAGGGAAAAGTTGCTATCTGGGGGGTACAAGACTTGACCCTCCGCACTATCCTCTTTACTATAGCTTGGATGGTCGGGAGTTCTGCTCCACATATGGAATTACAGAGCTAGTTCCAGTACACCATCGAGTGTACTGAGCCTCGAGTATTCAACTGGGCAGATGTTGTGCTTCGCAATATCAAAAGACAATTAACCAAATGCAGGCAAGGTGAATTGAAACAATTTGGTTATGGATCTTTGTTAGTGTCCTTCTTCCTCGAGAGGGTCCCTGTATTTAGACTACAGGTTGAGTGGGACTTCCCGGGTCCTAGAGATCCAAGAATGCTGAGATGGTGTCGGCTTATGGCCCGGCACGTGGCAGGACCAATCGTCAAGTATGACGATATTTTCTTTGACTAGCTTCAAAACCAGATGTTGATGGTCGATGAATATGTGTATGCCGAGTTGGATTTCCGAGGAGATCCGGATTTAGCACTGTCTGAGGATGCTCAGTGGGGAGACCTCGGTAATAAGTACACGCATTTTCTCTTTTAAATGTTTTTGAATTTTTTATCGTATTCAAATGGTTTTGTTTTATATATTTATCCAAAGACTAACACAAAATGTTTTTTGATAACACAGATGTTGGACCATATAGACCTCCTGGCAGCTCTCCTATCCAGCGACGAGGAGAGGTAGAAGCAACAACACCACAATATGCCGAAGATTATCAGGTGGTGGAACAGAATTTAGAGGGCCTGACAGCAGACATTCTAGATATGACTCTGGAAGAGGTTCCACGATGTGATCAGCGTCACACTCTAGGGGTATCAGCAGCTATGGGTCAACTGCTTCGTAGGGTTGCTAGGGCAGTCGTGTGTTACCGTGAACATCATCCGTGACGTCACTTTGTAGAATCTATAAGCTTCAATTTTGATATTTTGGTCTTCGGACAAACTTTTTGTAAAAAACAAACTCTTTTGATCGTTATATATATAGATGGCTTCTACCGGTTTACTTTATATTGTGTGATTTTTAATGTGTTTGATTTATAAATGGTTCAAATGTCTGTTCAATACATAATTAGCCAATGCATCTGTTAATGTATTAAGACATCTAGGAACATGCTGATATTCAATATGATCAAAATATCGCTCCAAGAAACGTATTCGCAAATACACCCGTAACAAAGTAGGACTTCGAATAGAGTAGATATTACTTAGTTGTAGTACTACAAGCTGCGAGTCAAGTCGCACAACCAAATGACGAATTTCGAGTGAGATAGCATCAACCAATAATTCAATAACGACGCTATACTTCGCGATGTTGTTGGTTGCACGGCCAAGACATACACCTCGTAAAGATATAAGTTTGTTTGTTGGGGCATAGATTGCCCATGCAGTGGAAGCTAGGTTCCGAGTACTACGACTAGCACCATCAGCGAAGCCAATATAGGGTAGCGAAGACTCGGACATCTGGCAATCAAACACAATGTCACATAAGGGCAGAGACCAGATAACGTCAAAAGAAAACTAAATTAACACACACAAAGTATGATACATAAAATACAAGTACTTGCGCACAAATGATTTATGCATAGTACTTCTTCAAGTACAACCCATTCCTGGGTTCACTCAAAGGGATACCATCGTAATTGACCAGCTCATATGCTCCTTTTTCCAAAACTCGGTGAACAATATAAGGACCTCGCCACATTGGTTCGAATTTCCCAGCTCCTAACACATCTCGATCCTATTCATAAATAAGAACAAGATCACCTTTAGATAAAACGCGAGGCTTGACATGCTTGTCATACTGTGCCTTGACACGTTTCTTTTGGGCTTCGATTACTAGAGTGGCATCACGTCGAGTTTCATCTAATTGCATCAAATACAATAGATGTTCTTCTTTAGCAGAAGTATTGGGTAAGAGTTTGACAGCTAGCTTCAGAGGAGGTATCTCACATTCTATAGGAAGAATGGATTCCACACCATAGACTAATTGAAAGGGTGTAAACCCAGTGGCGGATTTGACAGATGTCCGATACGCCCACAATGCCGAAAACAACATCATGTGCCAACTTGTTTTATGAATGCCTATCATCCGTCGAAGCATAGTTATAAGAACTTTGTTGATTGCTTCGACCTGGTCGTTAGCTTGCGGATAATAGGGTGTTGAGTTATCATGACGAAGACCCAACTTTCCCGTAAGTTCAGACATCATAAAATTCCTAACTTGACTACCATGATCAATAACGATAGCTTGGGGAACACCAAATCGAGCTATGACATGGTTAAAAAGAAACAACGCTACAGTCTTTCCAGTATTATCAAATGTCGGCATCACCTCGACCCATTTTGTAAAATAATCAATAGCTACAATGATGTAACCATGCCCCCCGACCGAGTGAGGGTGACATGTCATGAAATCAATGCCCCATTTCACAAAAGGACCAACTCAGACCATAGGATGAAGAGGAGTAGGATGTGACTGAATTTTCTGATTGTAGGTCTGGCAGACATGGCATTTCTAAATGGCAGTAATGCAGTCATTGAACAAGGAAGGCCAAAAATACCCTGTGTGTAAGATCTTCTGGGCAGTAGCATACCCAGACATATGAACACCACATGCTTCGGAATGGTAGTCATTCAGAGCTTTCTCAGCTTCGTCAAAAGTTAGACAACGTTGAAAAATAGAGTCAATTCCCCGATGGTAAAGAGTATCCCCGATGATAATATACTGACGAGCTTGATAACGGATGCGACGTCGTTCAGTACTAGACAAATCAGGTCAGAAAGTCTAGGTTTGGGGATATATAATGATATCTCCATACCAAAGATCATCAGTGCCAATAAGGAAAAGAGATTCATCGGGCAATGAATCTACTGCTACATTTTCCGTGGCAGAGTGAGGAAAATCACATATTAACTTAGCAAAAACTAAGGATTTCTTAGACGTGGCACGATCGAATTCCAAGTCAAACTCCTGGAGTATGAAAATCCATTTGGAGTATTTTCCCCCTAGAAATTGATGTGTCAAAATATGTTTCATAGGGTTGCAATGAGAAATCACTGTAGTTTGCCTTAATAGAATATAATGCCGAAAGCGTTGAACGGCTTGAACGGGAGCCAAAGCCATTTTTTCAACATGTTGATACTTGATTTCAGTTGATGTGAGACTTCGACTCAAGTAATAAATAACATGTTCATCGTGTGCATCATCCTCTTGAATGAGAACCATGCCAATGGTCTACTCTGAGGAAGCAAAATAAAGAAAATAATCACGACTATAATCAGGAGGAAATAGAATCGGAGCTCATGTGAGGGACAACTTCAAAGCCTCAAAAGCATTGTTGGCAATTGTATCCTAGATGAACTCTGAATCTTTCTTTAGTAGCCACGTAAAACCACGAGTAATCTCAGCGTAATTAGGGATGAAACGACGAGGAAAGTTTGCTTTCCCCTGCAAACTTTGCAACTGGCGCAGTGTAGAAGGAGGAGGGAGATTAAGAATCACCTCAACCTTAAGAGGATCAACCCTGATCCCTTGACGTGAAACGATGAAACCTAGAAGACGACCGTACTCTACGCAAAAAATGCATTTATGAGGATTTAAACGAATACGATAGAACCAACAACGAACGAAAATGGCTCGGAGATGAGTGGGGTGATTGACTCGGCGCAAAGAATGAGCTGGTAAATCATCCAAATAAGGTTGAACGATATGCTTTATATCATGAAAAGCATAAGACATAGCATGTTGAAACGTCGCGCCAACGTTCTTAAGACCGAAGGGAAGTTTCTTATAGGAAAAAGTACCCCAAGGACAAATAAAAGCAGTTTTATGTTGGTCCTCGGGAGCGATGTTAATTTGATTATATCCGGAGAAACCATCCATGAGAGAGAAGATTTCACTGCTGTCACAGTCATCGACAATCTAGTCGACGAAAGGGGTTGGAAAGTTGTCTTTTGGACAGGCCTTGTTAATATCCCTATAATCAACACATACACGAATACTGCCACCTTTCTTATCAATCAGTATAGGGTTGGAAACCCATTCTGTCAGAGCCACGGGATAAATAAATCCAGCTTTGAGAAGTTTTTCAACCTCGAGCTTGATAGCCGCCGCTTTACGGGGGTGCACTAGACGAAGGCGCTGCCAGATTGGTTTATCTCCAGGGTATGTCTTTATCTCATGTAAAACAATAGCAGGGTCAATACCGGACATCTCTTCGTAGCTCCAGGCGAAGATGTCACGAAATTCTTTGAACAGAGAGGTATAGGTGACGATTTCATCTGGAGAACACAAAGCTCCAATGTGAACATTTTCAACTATCCCAGGTTTAACGGATATGTCAATGGGAATCGTGGGAGAGATATTACTGAGGTTCCCTTCAGTAAACACATCATGTGTAGATCTAGGAATGGTCGATGGAGTCGAAATCCGTTGGTAGTTCTTGAGAGTGTGTTGTTCCAGAAAGAGTATGGAACGATGATGCCCATCGTCCCAAGGGGTGTCCTCCATGACGGACATGATCATCTCGTCAGTGGGAAAAATGACATGGAAAGGATCGGGAGACAACTCATCAAGAGAGGGTGTAGAAGGTGTTGTCGATTGAATGGCGTGATAAGCAGACTCAACCGGACTTAACAGCATGACGTCGCCGAAACAAGTGTGATCTCCAGGGTCAGGGACTATCCAAGGGTCAGAAGACACAGGAATTTCATGAGGTATGGTGGAGATCATGTTGATAGAAGAAACTAACGGGCGCGGAACATCGGGTAGTGGAATGGGGTCTTCGAACAACACCCTTAGGGGGGGGTCACAGAACTGTATCAAGGCTTGGTCGTTCGAGATGAAGAGGACCATTTGTAGGTGGATTCGGTGGAGAGGGTTGTACCAAATAAAGAGGTAAATCATCAACCTTCTCCTTAGATGGAGTATAATCTTTGGCTCTAGTCTCGAGTGCAACGTTATTGGACTTGGAATCACCAGTATACATCAAAACATAAGATGTGGTAGAAGTAGATCGTTGATCATGAATGACCAACTGAGCCCGTTGTTGAGACGGGAAGGGTTGTGACAAGACTGCTGGTGTAGATGGTTTTGGGGTTCCCTGAAGGAACTTAGTAACCTCGACACATCGTGGAAAATCCTTTGTGTAGTGATCATCACCACAGATAAGGCAAGGGTAGTGAGGTTTGCGCTTATCCCGATCTTCAACAGGAGGGGTTTTAGTTTGCTCAGTTTGATTATTATTTTTTCCCTCCTTATTATTTCCTCTCCCCTTCTTTGATTTATTTTTACCGGCCGGGGTAGATTGAACGACGTTCACCTCAGAAGTTTTACCGGCGGGAGTGGAAGGAGACGGAGCATTTTGAACATTAGAAGAAGTAAATTTAGGGGTTGTGCTTGAAACAGAATGTGAGTGGGTGTGGGCAGTACCAATCACACCGTCAGCTGCATGCAAGGTAGCTGGAGTAGTTGAAGTGCTGGAAGTACCAGGACGAGGTAAATCGGGAAGTAAATCGTAAAGAGTTCCCGTTTGAGAATAAATGAGATCAAGATATTGAGCATGACTTATAGCCTGCTCTTCTTTGATGAAACCAAACATGGCAATCTCCTTACCGATTTCATTCACAAAATATTTTGTAAACCATTCTGCCAGTAACTGATCGGGGAGCTCAAGTTTAATGAGACGTCGCCTCCTGCGCCACTCATGAATATGATCAGATATATGAGTGCCTTTACTTTGTTTGAAGGAAGTTAAAATCTCAGTCCTGGTATCATAATGGATTGGTAACTGGTAATGCGTAAGGAAATCCATAGCTAGGGTGTTAAAATCAGAGAATAAACCTCGTGGCAATTCGATATACCACTTCGCAGCAGAACCGGTAAGGGTTCGTTGAAAAAGATGTAAACGAATAGAGTCATCCATCAATGAGTTGGATGAACACCATAGGTGAAAAGTCATAACGTGATTGTTTGGGTCCTCTCCCACTTTGTCATCAAATTTTGGGATATTCGATGGAAGCTTGGCTGGAATAACAGGCCATTGGGGAGAGTGACGAATAGGATCATTTAGAATCCTAGACAAATCTGGAAAATCCAAGGTAGCAAGAAAAGGTAACTGTCAGTTCACTTGCGGGTACTGATGGCTTTGGGGTGGAAACCCTGTCGACAAACCAGTAGGGCCGTAAGCAGTCTTCCCATAGAGGGAAGACCCTGGCTGATTCGGTGGTGGCTGGAGAGGATAGTAATTCCAAGGATTGTAACCTTGAGTTTGAGTAGGGACCCGAGGTTGAGCATTTTGACCCTGACCCCAAATAGGATTAGGTATACCTGGATATGGTTGGCCTATAGTAGGGACAGGTTGTTTCCCCCCAGTCGTTTGAGGAATATTTTGTAGCATTTGATTCCAATACTGGGCCAAAGCAGGAGGTATATTTTGTCCAAAAGGTGAGGTTGGTCCCCCTATCATAGCTAAAGTTCCAACCGGAAGTTGTGTGCCAATCGTAGGTTGTGTAGTAATTGTATTGTGTCCGGTAAAAGGAAAAGGAATGGTACCACCTTGTCCACCAACGGGAATCTGCAAGTTTGGTGCAACAGTCGGTATAGTGCCACTAGGATTAGGATTGCCAGAAGGAAATTGAGGGAGTGTCGGAATAAAACCAGGAATAGGGTGCCCATGAAAAGAAGGACCACCAGGAGTACCAGAAGGAGTTTGCGAAGGTGTTGGATTGGAAGCATTCAACAAAGCATTCAACGCATGGTAGCCGGGTGGTAGCGTCGGAGTAACATGGGTCGTTCGCTGAGTGTTTATAGGAGGAAGACCAACTGTAGTGAACCCAGTTGGGACACTCGTAGTAATCGTGAGATGGGCCATCTCGGCAGGTAGAGTAAAGTGATAAGTGGTATTCATCGGTACAGTCTCTGTCTCAGAAAACATCAGAGGGTTGATTTCGGAGACGACAGGCGACTCAGGACTAAAGAGGGGCTTGCGGACGTCTGCTAACCAAAAAGGATCTTGGTCTTCTACACCGGGAAAGGGCCCAATGGGTGATCCAGAATATGTAACAACTACATCTCCAGAAGAATTTAATCGCACAAAAGGTCATTCACCACGGCGAATTCGATAGTCCTCTCTAGTATTAGTAATTCGAAAAGGTTCCAGAGATTCAGTTGATTCCAGTTGAGGTGTGGTAACAACTGCGGCTTCACCGTGCTAAGGAGAATCCTCAGGTGTAGCTGTAGGCAAGGGTTGTGACTCGTCCAGATTCTCTGGAGATAAACCCTGCATTCTATGTGAGCGACGTGGGGGAGCTATTGTAAATGAATGACAAGCTCTGCAAAGAAATTCCTATGGCCAACTTCGAGAAACAAACAACACGCGCTAGTAAACAAAATATAAGAAGCAACACCAAGAAAACAAGACCTTCTAATTTCGAAGCCACTAGTTGGTGATGAAATCCAACGTTGCAACAACAAGACGAGAAGGGGAGGGGCTAAGGTGGAAAAGTTACGCTGACGACCTGCTTAACGGACTTACACCCTGGTGCAAGCTCCCACACATAATCATGGGTATACCTTCCAAGGAGCCCGAGTGAGTTTGGTCAACGTCAATTCCAGGTACCGTGAAGACTTTCCCCTCCATAGTCACCTTGGGTAAGAACCTAGAGAGACATGCCACTAAGGTCACCACAAACAATAGTAAAGCCTGGGGAAATAGTTGACAGTCTGATCCACATGCAAGTGTAGGGTATCTAGCCTGAAATCAACTCAAAAGGCTTCCAGTCATCATTGCGGGTATACCTCCGAGTGATCCCCGTAATACGTGCAATCTCTACACTGATGTCAACAAAGCAGGGTGAGTAACTCTACCAACACCAATGCGACCTAGTGCTTGACCCTTGTGTGAGAAGGGCTTCCTAGGACAATATGTTGCAAATGGAATTTAACACTCCCTAATGCAAGATGCTATTGTGTGTTTTGAGTTTTTGGAGAGTGTATCTCTCTTCCTACTCCAAAGCACTAGCCTAGCTAAATGTTGGTGTAAAAGAGCCCTAGAAAAAAGTTACTAGATAAATTTTATAATTACGCAATGTTTTTAAGAGCTGTTGTTTACTCAAAGGTAGCGGAAGTGAAACTTGTGTTGTATGAATCTGACCCAACAATGTAAGGATGATAATGAAAAAGGCAATGTTTCATTCAATGAATCCTATGTATGGGAGAGAGAGAATATTTTCCAGATCAACCCTATACTACAATGCAAAATTTCCTTTCAAATGCCATCACAAACAATCACTTATCAAATGACAATGCTCTATGTGTCTTTTTCAAATACTTCAACAATCTCTAAAATTTGATTTTGCAATGTTTTCTAAAAGACAAACAATTTTTTGAAAGAAAATCTTGTTGTTCACTTTCCAAAAAGGACTCAAACTATGACAGTGAGAGTACAGAAAATCAAATCATAAAGAACAAGCAAGTAACCCAATCTACTCTTTCAATGAAAGAAAAAAACAAAGAGCAAACCAATGTAATATTCTCAATTGCAAAAGAAAATGATCTGTCAAACCATATACAAATGAGAAAACTAAGCAAACTTAACTTTCAACCAATCAAACACACTCAGAATATGAAATCAGAGAGAATGGTTTTGCCAAGAAGAGTCAAGAAATGAAAGTCAAGCCACAAATGACAAGAAAAGCCTTGAAACCCTAAGACTATTCACGCATGCAAACTAAAGAAAGAAAGATATCAATCAATGGTCCAAGAAACTCATAAGAGGTAATTCAACTAATCTGGGCAGTTAGAAAGACCAAAACTCAATTTCAAAATTTTGAAAAATCGTGTTCGCAGGTAAGCAGTATTACACAGTGCGAGAATCTATAATTCTCGCAGGTGACCTTTTAGAAAGGTGCGAGAACCTCGCACTGAAACCTATGTGCAGGGTGCGAACCCTCCCAATTCTCGCAGGCTGCAATGAAGTGCAGTGCGAGAACTCCTGAACATATCCAAAAATTTGAAAAATGAAGTAAAATTCAAAATGGCTTCTGGACTCAGAAGGTCTATCAGGATATCCTGAAGACTCAGAGACTGATAGGACAAGAGAAAAATGAAAATAGAGCAAATGGCCGTAGAAAAATTCAAAAGGCCACAAAGAAAAAGGGGTTGTTCCCCAGTGGAGTCGCCAATTTTGTTATTGGATAAATCCATAAGTGCGGACACAAACCGATCTCCCTAGATCCACCTAGATCTAGAACAAAGAAAGACAGAATGATACTCTTTCCCTAGATTTTAACTATTGAACATAATAGAAGATGTGATCAAAGAACATACCTTATGATCGCTTCCTTTGGTCTTTGTTGCTCCTGCTTCGCTCCAGTGTTCTCGTACAGTCAAGATCAAAACCATACAAACCAATCGAAGTGAAGAAAATAAAATCTATTCAACATTCCATTCTATGTATATGATCAAGGAGTTATACAATAAAGTGGAATTAACTTTATGGGAAAGGGACACATTACTGTATTATATTGATAGAAAATAAAGATTACAACCTGAGCCTTGATGTTGCAAACTTCCTTTCAATGGCCCTTAGCTCTGACACACACACTTGCTTACTTGCATGAAGAAGATCAACCACCTGTGATAAACTTGTTGGAGTTCTCTAGCTGCTGTAGCTTCAATCCTTCACACAATCTTTCACCAATTCTCCAATGTCTCACTTAACCTTGTTTGCTTCTAACCTTTTCCATGAGAATCCCCTCAATATATAGGAGAGAATGAATTAGTTACTTGGATAAGAATGATCTCAAAATATCAATAAATCCAGTACTTAGATAACCATTCGAATGCCATCTCATCCTTCTAGAAGATTCCCTTCTAGAAGCTTCGAGAATTCATCTTTTTCCCTTATTTAGAAAGAGTTTGCACCCTAGTAGTTAGACACAGTGAAAAATTCTCACACCCTGGCTTAAGGTAGCCTGCGAGAATCATGCATTCTCGCAGGCAAATGTATTAGTAGCCTGTGAACCTTCCTCAAAATTGTGATTTCTAGAAAGAGATGAAGGTAACTTTTCTCAGTAGAAAGTTCTAATGAAGAGCCTCATTACACCATCATCAATACATCATCATGACGACCAAAATTATGGGTAACATAGTGGAGTCGCCAATTTTTTTATAGGATAAATTGGTAGGTGTGGACACTAACTGATCTCCCTAGATCCACCTATATCTAGAACAAAACACACTAGAACATGACGCTTTCCTTAAGTTTTAAATATTGAATTTACTAACTAAAGAGGGATAGGTGACATACCATTTAAACGTCGCTTCCTCTCGCCATCACCATCCTAGATCTATTCCAACACTCATACAATGATGATCATGCAAAAGAACGCAACCAACCAAAGTGATAGTAATAGCATAAACTCAATATAAACCTATGTATGTGATCAAGGAATCATACAATAAAAC
>JZKD02S1939600.1:14341-48214 GCA_000966675.3 Picea glauca
GGATTTGTTCAAATATAAGCAATTCAATGACATCTACCTTCGGAGATCATGCAAAACTCATAGGTCCATTCCATCCATCACCCACTTTTGGGGAAAATTGATAGACTGTAACACACAAATTGAAACAGTTATAGTTCATGGTTGAATTGATAGTGGCAACCATTAATTGTTAACACTTCATTTGGTGTAAACCATTAATGTCTAGTAAAATGTTAACGCTTCATATGGTGTATACCACTAATGTCTAGTAAATGAACTTCATATGGTGTATACCACTAATATACAGCAAACAATTTCTAAGTGCGATGATTCATTCAACTAGTACAAGTTGTAGTTATAGTTGCAGATCCAAGACATATAAGAATAATTAGTTGCAGATCTAGATATTTTGGTATTAAAAGATGAATAGAGAGAAGAGAAAACAACAGATACCAATGCCAAATTAGGGAGGGTAGGAGGAAAACTAAAAGGTTTGGCTTTTCATTTAATCTCGATATTGAAATAGGAATCTTCCACACATTCTAAGGAAAGCCCAGTTTGTATCGTATTCATATATAGTTACTGGTACCAAGAAAACATCAAAAGCTAAACATTCAGATCCAACCATTGAATTTCAGTAGGTTAGACAACATTGGAAGATACTCATATAATACTTATAAATCAAAGGACAATCACATAGAGCTCTTGAGTGCCAATAAAGCAGAAAAATATTACATCCACCTAAATAGCTAAAAACCATAAACCTTAAATAGCTAAACCTAAACCATGATCCCAAAACCTAAATTTGTGATCGCTATAAACCAAAAAATGTAAATCAGAAACCAAAAAATGGTCATTGTTATACAACCTATAGGTAAAAAAGAATTGAAGCAAAGTTGTAAACCCTACAAAGTATAACACTTAACCCTAAACAAAGACAGAAGAATATCTCACCTCTTATTCAATTGGCCTCCTTCCCACTCCAATATATTTTTGGATGTCAAAAGCACCGATCTCCTTCTCTTGCTTGTGTTCAAACGTGTTGGTGCATCCTTCTACAATGTTGTAGCTGCAAGTATATGGTTACATAAAGGTGGCACATTAAAATTTAAAAGAACTTTAAACCCATTAAATGGCACATTAAACGCCCGCCATAAAAGTGAAATACATTACCGACATCATATATTCCCACACCAGTATTCTCCCAGCATTCTCTCGCATACTGAAATCGACCGACATAAATTACATTATGGTCGCCATAAAATAAAATGACCACCACCAGAAAGGTGAGACGTGGTTGGAATAAATTACATTATGGTGTTAAATTGTTGCGTTCCACTTCTCTTCATATCATTATGGGACAATATCTTAATTTTTTCTAATCATACATGGAAATAAACTAGCCATCACAATAATTTTTAAACTTGATTAAGAAAATGTAAGAAAGTAAACACAAAAAATGATGCTTTTATAACAACTAGGAAGTTATGGTTGAAATCACAACCATTCATGTATTGTGATGATTAAGAATATTCTAAGCATATTTAATCCTAGCCATAGAAAATCCTTTAGGTTTCTTATTAAGTTTCCTAACAGAGTCTGAAACAGAAGGCGTTATTGAAGAATTTCACAAATGAATATGTGGAGGGCACCATGCTTAGAGAGACACAACCTACAAAATCCTAAGGGTGAGATATTATTGGCCAAAATTGTTCACTGATGTAAATGCAACGGTTAGAGCTTACAAACAACGCCAACTATTTGTTGAAAAGCAAAACCTTCTTGCCTTACCTTTAGTCCCTATCAAAGCTGAAGCTCCTTTCCAACAATGGGGCTTAGATTTCATTGGAGAGATTCACCCTCAATCTAGTGCCCAACACAAATGGATCCTAACCACCACTGATTATTTTTCTAAGTTAGTAGAAGCTATTCCAATCAAGAATGCTATAGACTCAATGGTAATCAATTTCTTAGAGGAAAATATGTTAGCAAGATTTGATTGTCCAAGAAAAATAATTACAGACAATGAACAAGCTTTTAAATTTGTTTCTATGATAAAATTTTGTCAGAAATATAATATTATTTTGGGTAATTATACAACTTATTATCCTCAAGGGAATGGACTAGCATAATCTTCTAACAAAAGTTTGATGAGAATAATTAAGAAAGTTCTAACAGAAAATAAAAAAGCTTGGCATATACATTTAAAATATTCTTTATGGGAAAACAAGATTAACACCAAGAAATCAATAGGTATATCACCTTTTCAGTTGGTTTATGGCACATATGTTATTTTACCCATTAATATTTCTCTTCCTGTGATGAAATTATGGCAGGATGTTGATGAAGAGCCAAATGATTTGACAAGAAGAATCAATCAAATAATTGAGGTCCAATAGTTCAGGGAAGAAGTTAATGAAAATATTCAAAGATATCAATACAAAATGAATAATATATTTGATAAGAAAGCCAAAGATAGGGAATTTATTCTTGGAGATCTAATTCTAAAATGGGAAGCTAGAAGAGAGGAGGCTGGAAAATATGGCAAATTTGATCATCTTTGGTTCAGTCCTTATAATATTACAGCGGTAGAAGGGAGAAATTCATTTTCTCTTCAAAGTCTAAGTGGTTATATTCTCGAAGTGGAGAGATTATCGAAGTGCCTATCAATGGACGTTATTTGAAACATTTGATTCAATGGTTTAGTTTTCAATTTTATTTTTGATTTCCATTATAAATATCGGTGTTGATTAGATTTATGTTGGCAATTTACTTTCAAGTTTTGATCATAATTGAATTAAGAACTAATTATATAAATCTCGATTCAATTAAGGTTTTTGAGTGAATTATTTATTATTAAATTGAGTTTTCAAAATTTAAATTTTTTAACTATAATTTGATGATAATAGTTGATTTGATTTTCTACTAAAAAAGAATAGATAGATGTAATAAATTGAATTTGAATTTTTTCTATTTAGTAGTTAGCTATTCAAAGACAAATGTTAATTTAAGAGTAAATAAAGAAATATAAAATCATTTTCTCTTACCTTTATTTTTTTTATCTCTATAGAATCACTAGAATTTATTATTAAACAAACTTTCACATGTTATTTTCACAAGTATGGTGAAAATTATGTTTCAATTCATAGTCTTTGTTGAAAAAATATATTTAGGGTAATTTCTTTGAAACCTTGTGCTTTGATATTAAAAGATAATTGGTAGCCATCTCAAGAAAATAAAAAGAAATATGAAATTAATAGTATAATCATCTATTTGTCCATAAGAAAAAGGTATAGTTAATTTTCGGGGTTTACTAATCTCGGGGTAATTTAAATGTCATCATTATTTATTTTAATAGTCATCATCCTAGAGTGTTTTAAAACACATTGATTGCCCCCATCCTACAACAATAAATAAAGTAAAAAAGATTGATGGTGAAAGGAAATTCAGAAAACGGATTGCCCCCATCTTGATAAAACGAGATGATGAAAGAAAATTCATTATATGATTTCCCTCATCTCAAAGAAAATTAAAAACTAGGATGGTGAAAGGAAATTCAGAATTGGGAAATGCAAATACCTTCACCAAGGATATGGACGCCTGGATGAGAGTGAAGCAATGCTTGTGATGACTATAATGAACGACAAATACATATCTTACATTTATACCATGTTATTAATTCTCTTCAAAATTCATTGTATTCCAAATGAGTTCTCTTTCAAACAATGGATAAAATAGTTGTAATCCTAAGAGACGATCATTTTCAGTTTGAACTTCAATATTCTAGCCATACTTTGATTAATTACCTTAGATATTGCTTGAGTAAACTTAGATAAAGAAGTTTTTTTATAGCCTACTTGAAATTTAAATTTCAACATGTTTAAGGTTGTATTCTCAATAGTTCAAATGATTCTGATAAGAGATTTAATTTTTTTTAAGTGAAAATATGTTTCAAATATTTCATACCTTATTTTTGAAGTTAACAAAATAATGACTCCATTTGCCCAATAAAGGTACTTGGTCTACAGTTCTTTGGTGCCTCACATGTAGATGCCATCCCCAGTTGGAGCCAATGTCAGAACATAAATCAAAATCTGAAATAAAGATTCAAATTTTGAATTATTTCTTAATTTTTTAAAAATAGCATAGATATTTCCTGATTTTTGTCGTTTTTTTTTTCAATATTTTTTTTCTTTAGAATTACTATTATATAAACTAATGAAAATTAATTATTGTGTTTTGACAAGGTGGATTGATCCTAAACTGTCAAATCCTGACTCATATCAACATCAATCATTCATGGGATTTCGAGGATACAGAGTTGCAAAATTTTTAATCAATGTAGTGTTCTCGTTCGTGGTTCCATTTCGGGACTTCATCCTTCAGATTTATTTGAAAATTTTGTTTCGAGCTATCCTGAAGACCGAAATATCGAAGCCCGAATCAAACCAACATTATATCTTTCCCTTAAAGTTTTTAATATTATTATATTTCCATTTCAGGACTTTGCGCTTCAGGATTTCAAACTTAACGTTTATTTAACCTTTTAATCCTGAAGTCATGAATCTTCGAAGCCCCAAATTTATAGAAGACACATTCATAAGGGAAAATAATTATATGACATGTCTTATGCCACCTGGAATTCTTGCTATGTGGAGACAAGTGGCACTTATTTCTCGCATTTTTAGACACATAATTTGCACATTTCAGGATGACACGTGTCATCCATGTTCCTATGACACGCCATCATATGTGACATCATCTTGCCACATCACTATGGGATATCATATTGTTAATATATCCCATAAGTCCTGAATCCCCGAAGTTAAGAAGTGTCATCGATTAAAATTTAAGTAAATATTACCTTAATAAAGCCTTATTTAGGATAATTAATCACTTCGCGACTTCGGCCTTCGAGATATGTTTAACATTACCTATTCAAAATCCATGAATCCCTAAATTCCCTTAGTGTTGGAATACTTATTCTCGTTAATCAATATTTTTAATGATAATAAAAAATGATTAAGGTAAGATATCCGAGAAAAGTTTGTCATCGTCAGGTAATAAATTCACCATCTTTCTAACATTATGACCCCGTCGTTCAAATGTGATGTATTAAATGTATAATTGATGGTGTGTTAAATTTAAATTTGATAAAATATTTTAACTCTGCTCCATCTATGTATTATCATTCATAAGTATTATTTTTTCCTATAGGAGAAAATATTGTTGACAAGAAGTCATAGCGCTTTACAAGGGAGGAAAAAATCAAGTCCAAGACTATTCTACAAAGGAGCCGAACCCAAATACTAATATTTATTCAGATATTACTACTCCTTTAACAGGTAGCATTGAATCTTAGGCGCAGGTTTATGAAATTATCGAAGAAGAGAAATCCATTATTTCAGATGATGCAATCGAAGGTGAAGATGTTCTAAATACAAACAGGGTCAAGGACGTCGCCAAGTCAGAAATACATAAGGTTGCAGCATGGCCAAAGTTATTTCCATACACAAACATGATACCCTGGGCTCTGGAGCATGTGGATTTACCAACCAAGACCATCTACAACCATCAAAGAACTATTGTCCTCTCTTTTCGACCTGAAGATATGCAAGTAATGTATAATTTGTCCAATACTCCCAAATATGTCTACAATGTATAATTTGTGAGAAATTTTGAGAAAGAAGAATGTGTAGATCATGACAGAAGCATTCATGATATAATAAAAGCTTGGTGGGGAAATGAAAATAAATTCAAAATAGATAGTCATGGTATATACTCCAAATATTCTTGCGATGCACATATTATGTACATAGCTATGATGCTCTATAGATTGTATGGAAATAAAAACCCTACACATTTCAGTGTTGATTGGGTCCCTATTATTCATGAAGTTGTAGAGGGTTTCACTTTTAAATGGGGAAATTTACTTTCTGAAAACTTACTCAAACAAATAGAGATTTATACAAGTCATAAATCTAAAGGTGAACATGCTCCCTTTTATATGTCAGCATATAATATGGATGATATATGTTACAAAAACCCTTTCCCATAGATGAATTAGATTTGGAATCCAAAATATTATGAGCCAATACACATCTATCATTCTAAGTTGTGGGAGGAAAACACAAAAGACCATTTTTATGAAATTTTCCATAATTTTGTCATCCCAATTCATGAAGTTCTATATGGTAAACCTCCTCCAAGTATTTTTGAAAAGATTATGAGAAGTTTATATGCAATTGCAAACTGATACATCGAGGAGAGTTTTTCCTATATCAGAGTTTATGGTTTTTTTGCATCTCCTCATGCTTTACCAAAATTTCTTCTAGATAGATTCATTTGCAGGGAATAAGCATACCAGAAAGTTTTTGCAAGCATAACTAAAGAAGTAAAGGTAGAACAAAAAAGGGTATGGCCAACTTATCCCATATAGGTTGGTGTATATTCCTTGTTATATTTTGGACATGCTAAGGTTGAAGCTTCAGCCTTGGAAGATATTTCATTCTCTTCCATTGAATTCAAAAGGCACAATCCACATAAAGTGATTGAAAATCATTTGTCTCAATTCAGCATGAAAAAGTACTTTCATGAAGATTCGCCATTTGATAATATTTTCAGAGGAGCGAAATCATGTGATGAAGTTCTATCTAGAACCCAAACTCTCTCTAATAAAGAACAATCAAATTTTGTCAATTTTCAAAATCACAGGAGAAGTTGTCTACCAAAGATTTTACAAGTAGAACAAAGTTTTACTCACAATGGTAATCCAGTTTCAGATTGCCACCATATTCTAATCCTAAGAATCATGATTTGCCTCATGTAAAAACCAGGGAAGCTGATAAAACACCAGAAGAATGATCAAAAGATACAACAAATAAATAACAAAATCTACCAGATAAGAGTTTACAAGAAACATGGGCAATGTTTGAAGCATTCATGAAGCATGAACATGTTTTCCCTCAAATTGCTTAAAACATTGAGACTCTCTTAAAATATATTTCTACTCAAGGGAAATGTATTGCACTTGCATCTCCTATTCCATCCTTAAATCCTCTTGCATCAAGATTTGAAATACATGGTTTAGAGGTAGTAAATGTTGAAGATCTGACAAATATTGAGCCAAAAGAAATGCCCTCATAATATTTCTTCTTCAACAAGAAAAGGAAACCTATTGTGCAGAGAGACATTCAGAAGAAAGGAGGTGTAATCACAAAAAGGCAGAAATTTTATTTGATGGTTAGGGACAGAGTGACCCTGAATTTGAAAAACAGGTAGCATATTCTCTAAGATCTTTTGCAACAATAAATTTGTGGTTAGTAGACAATTTAAGAGATAAGATTGATCAGAAAAATATTTTGATTGAGCAGTTGCAAAATGATTTGAAACAAACAGAGGAAATTATTAAAGAACGAGTTAGTACTAAATTAGCTCAGATCCAACAAAGTTATGAACATCATATTAAAGAACTAGAAAAAAAAAATTAAAAACAAGTTTCCAAGATCAACAAATGTTAAAAAATAATTTTTCCCATAAAGAAGCATTAATAGTCCATTTAAAATCCCAAGTCAAAAAAGTCGAAAATAAAATTGTTGATATTTCTTCTTGTTGGCCCTCGACCAAGTTTTGAGGAAACCTTGGTCAGGTTCAGACCACATTTTGGACTTTGGCACATTGGTAGAGGAAGGAGCGCCCAAGCATAGCTGAGATCACAGATATCACTTATTTTGCGGGCTCTGTGGGTCCAGTAAGGGGTTCTCTAGGGTTTTTGAAATGGGTTTATGGGATGTCGGCCCATGGGGTTTACCCATGATTAGGCCTTATTGTAAGAGATTGTAAAAGTATAAATAAGTAAGAATGTATTGTAGATAGAGAGTCAGAAGCCTTCGGAGCTAAGTGCAAGTCAATTGAGTAGCTTTGTGCAAGGGAATGTTTGTGTGTTAAGGATTTATTAGCTCTGTGCCTTGACCTATTTTGGAAGGAGGATATGGTGGTCAGTGCACAGATCTCTTGTCCTATGTGAAGCTCGACTCTGTCACTTGGTGCACAGGAGTAACATAATGTAAGAGATTGATGAATAATAAATAAGACGAAGTAGTTGGTGGACGTAGCCTCACACTGGGGTGAACCACGTATATCTTGTGTCTTTGGTTTTCTTTGTGTTGTGTTGTTTATGTTATGAATATGCTCAGTGATTTGATTATTATGTATGATAGATGGATCTATTGATTCTTAGTGCTTTACTTATGTTAAAGATAAATGAATGTTAGATCTAACTCAGTGCTATGTGCTAAGTGATTAAGGTGCTTAATCTTTATTGTTACTGTGTCGATATATCTTTGGGTATGTTATGCGATGTTACTAAGGTTAGGAAACTAATGCATATAACCTTCTAAGTGTTACTAGAATACTTTGTGAAGTGTTGTTATCACAGATCTGTGTCCCAGCTTGGTTACAGACACTTGCGTCATGTAACACCCCCTGCTTCTACCTCGGGTGAGACTTCTTGTTCTCCATAGGTGTTGTTGAAAGGGTCGGTAGTTAGGGTTTTGTGGTGTGTTGTTGAGTGTTGAACCCTGGGTCTTCCCCTGTGCCAAAAAATGGTTCTGTTGCAGGGACCTAAAACTGTGATTGCTGGGAACTAAAATAAAGAAAAGAGAAGCTCTATGCGTAGATATGTTGCTGAAGTGCACAATACTCTACTTGACTTGCGAAGCTCTGTGCTAAGAAAGAAATCTGATTTGAAGAAAAGAGGTAAGATCTTAAAATAGGTAAATCTTTGTTCTTTGACAAAAGAAAGATAAGTGAATTTTTTTTTTTTTAAAGAATGAATTTAAGTATGTTTAATAGGTTATGTCCTAGTTTGAAGGCTAGGGCACAGTTTAAATAAAGAGTTGATTTGAGTAAATTTAATGGAAATGAAGAAAGGTATGTTATTCCTATGCATAGAAATAACTTTTGGACTAATAAGTGGATGCAGGAACCTAGATTTTTTTTTTTGTGGAGTGCAGGTCCAACACTGTGATCCTAGTGCATTGTACATAAGAGGTTAGGGAACATTTAAAAGGAAAAGAGGATTGACATTGTGTTATAATTGCAGAAGACCGGGACATCTTGCTAAGGATTTCCTTGGCACAGGTCCTATTTGTCTTTGTTGTAAGATTGTTGGTCATGAGGTTGAGGATTGACGTCCAAGGATGATTGCTAAAGTTGAATGAATGAATACCATACAAGAAAACTATGAAGGAAGTCAAGAGACTAAGGGCATGTTAGAGAATCATAAAGATAAATAATCAGAGAAATATCAGGCTACATTATTACAGTTGAAAGAAATGATGGATGCTCACAAAGATGTTAGTTTACCAAAGATCATGAAAGTAAAACAATGCATAAGTACAAGAATATAAGACTTCGACAAAGACTGTGTATTGGATGAGGAAACACAAGTGAATATTATGACAGAAGACACTTGGGAAATTTTGGGAAAGCCTGTTGTGGTACCTTCATTGGGAAGGATAGGCTTGTTTAAGGGTAAGATGATAACTTTATGTGTAAGATTTACTAATGTACCTATTACTATCCATGGAACATCAACTGAACAAGAATTTGAAGTCATTAAGTTTGTTGAGAACAATGCCCCTTTCCCACTTTTGTTAGGTAATAATTCGATTGAGAGGGATCAGATTAGAAGGAAAGAAGAGGAAGAAGCTACAAAAAATAAAAAGCAAGAACTAAGGGATTTCATAGCCATAAAAATAGACTGACTAATAAAAGAACAAGAGGATAATTCAAAGCAACATAACAAAGTAACAACGTAGGAGGGACAAAGGGAAAGAGAATTAGTTTTCAAGGTTGAAAGAATGCAAAAAGGTTTAAAGGACCTATCCATTCAAGAAAGAAGTATGTCCACTCAAGAAGTGTTAAGAAAATGGATATTAACTTCAGACCCTTTGAGGGCACATCAGCAGTGCAAAGTCACTACATTAGGGGAATATAAGAATAAGAATAGAAGGAGGATTCCATAAACAGTTAGAGAGACTTGGATCACAGGAGATAAGGCAAGGAATCTCAATAAAAAGAAAGCTAAGTTGGAAAATCTGCAAGAAGCTACAAATACCAGATGGAAGACTTCGCAGAGTGGAACCTCGTAGGAGGCAGGTTCACAAGATTTAAGCCTCGTTGGAACAACATGACCGCGCATAATGGGACTTCTCCCTGGCGAAGCTATATGCCCATTGGAGGCACCTCGACCGTTAGAACAACGCTCTGGAACGGTTAGAAAATGAATTTATGGGATGATGGACCACTTTTGGATGTTGACATTGTTCCATAACAAACATATTCACATTGATGGAAGCATTCCTGGTCATTGGAAGAATCTGTTACGAGGCCCCGCTTATCTAACTTGTTGGTCGCTACGTCAGTACCACTTTTTGCTATCCGTGATTAACAGAGCTAACAAATAATTGTCTAAGTGTCGAGTTTTGTTATCTGAAGCTAGACCTTGCCACTCGTTTGTCTACCCCGCCTGTTCATTCGTCTACCCCGACCTGTCTGTTTAAAAGTGAGAATGTCAGGCAAAACCTAGTGAATTAGAGAAGTCCGTCGAGGAGGTCCTCAAGATGCTAATGGCCAGCGAACCTTTATCTGAAGGTGTCCAGGCGTCGTCGACTAGGGGACTGTAGGCTTCCCCTTCGATTGGATGTCGTTCTGGACGTGTTAACCCCATGACTGAGCAACGAAGTAAGCATCACAACGTTCTGGCTAATACGAAGAAGATCCCGTCGATCCTACCCAAGTACATTCCACCTTTGGCTGGAGTCATTAATTGTGACAACATCCCATGAGATTATGAGTACACTTTGTTCACCGCGTACATTCCAAAGGGAATACGCGTAGTCCAAAGTTAGTTAGGATAGATCCCACTGTTGAAGAACAATGACTTTAATCTGGATAAAGGAAGAACAATTCTATGCTAGCACCGCACCACTACTTGACAAAGTCAACTGGGAAGAAGCCTCACCTCGTCTCCCAGCCATGGATTAAGGGCTTGGCGCAGTCCACTGTGCTGAATGTGATGAAGATTCCCCATTTTGGCTGTCACCAGGAGGTTAATGCTTGCGTTAAAATCTTCTTGTAGTGCTATCATGGAGGATACATGTGGCTCGATCGGAGGATTACTGTGGATCTGACATTGATCCACCAGATTACAGGCTTAAGCATGAAGAGACTTGACCCTTAGCAGTTTTATCTAGGGAAGGCCTCAAACTGCTCCCTATCACAGTGCATCAAGGAAGCTTATGACGAAGTTGAGAAAGTAAAGCAAGGTTACAATGTAGCCTCTATACAGGATGGCGTAGTTTTCCTCGCTTTCCAACTCATAGCTGGCAATATTGTAAGGAAGAACCGCCCCACACAGGTCACCGGGTTTGTGGTGGACCTTTCAAGAAAACATGTGAAGGGCATGGAGATGAATTGGGTGAGTTACATCGTCAATGAACTAGAGAAATATTGTTGCGAAGCCCAGGATTTGGGATATGAATTCCACTTGAGCTGGCTGATCATTTTGATAACATTTGTTGCTTGGAAAATGCCTGAAGGAGCCACCTTTTCGGAGATCAAACCATTGGAACCATTGGCCGCTAGGTTTTCCACCTTCTGGTACACCAATGACATGATGAAGCAATGGAAGTCCAATGCTATGTTTCATGCATATTATCAACAATTGAAGGTTTCCATCGAGTCATTTCCGTGCATGACACTGTGCACCCTGCACCACTACAGACCAATAGAAAAGTTCCACGCAGGTCCACATTTCATCTATATCACTGTGCACAAAGATGAGAACAAGGAAGAGTTACAATCATACTATAAGATAATAGATGAAGACATGGAGAAAACTACAAAGGAATGGTCAAAGGAATTCCTTGTACCCACCACTAATGAAAAACTCTCTGACATTGACACTATAGGAAGCCTCATGGTCACCTGAGTTGAGCATGTCAGACAGTCCAGTGGGACGAAGAAGAAGAAGACGTAGGAAGAAGTCAGGATATAGAGATCGATGAGGAGGACATCACCTCTGAAGAAAATGGATCTGGCTCACTAGGAGGAGGAGGTAATGAAGCAAATGGACAAGGAGGAGGGGATGAGAAAGGAGGAGGAGAAGCTACATTATCAAAATATCCCTCTACTGGGACAGTAACACCGCAAAAGAGGAAGGTTTCTCCAAATAAACCTTCAACAAGGAAGAAGACCCATGCTAGTAAGCCCCAGTTAGAAGCAACACTCACAGAGGATGATATCAGTTTGGTCAAGAAGGAATTGAAGGAAGTACAACAAGCTATTCATTTGGTCTGCGCAGTACCTATTGCATCACAAATTGCAGAATTGGGGGATGAACCAAAACAATTGAGTAGACTTGCAGATGTGACAGAAGCTCGACTTCAGAAAGTCCAGGAAGAGAAGGAGAAGGCTATAGAATCCTTGAAAAAAGAGAAAGATGAAGTCTTAGATAAATTACGAGTAGTGTGGTACAATGTAGCCACCTACTAAAGTGAGAGAGAAGAGTTTCAGGCAATGCTCCAGGAGGAAAAAGACCAACTACAAAGAGAAAAGGAGGAGCAAGAGGTGATTCAGATTTTATGAGCAGAACAAAATGAATAGATTTTATTAACATGTGCTTAATATAAAATAACATAGATATAGTAAAACTAGTTTTCTATTCAATAAGGAAATAAGATAAAACTGTAAAATGCAGCGGAAACAAGCTTGTTGGAATGGTGACAACTTATCTCTGAGAAGAGATGTGACGACTGCGCTCATTCGCAAGAAGATGATTAAAATGAGGCTTTGAAGGAATTTTTACAGTAAAAAAGAATTCCAAAAACCATAGACATCCAAAAACCAAACCCTAGGAGATGAAGCACCAAAAGTCATGTGGGCCTCGTTTGGGTAAGTTAGTACATCAACTTCCCGAGGTCGTAACTTTTGCATACGATCTTTGTTTTAGGAATGTGATAGCCTATTGGAAAGGTATCATTGAGGAGATTCATTATGGGGGATCAATCATGTCTTCATAAATCATTTAGAATCTCTATCCCTAAAAACCTTCATTTAGGCCCTCAAAATGGCCCCAGAAGTTAAAACTGCTAAAACTAGTAAATTGCCAAAATTGACAGAAAATTATTTTGAGCCAATTGGAAAAGGTGGGTGGCCACCGATATCCACATGGATCAATCCTACCAAATTAGGAAGTAATGGTATCCATTGCATTGAGTTCCCCCATCAGATGAGGAAATTTCTATTGAATTTAGCCCTAGGTAAGCCACTTGCCTTGGTGCAGGAGATGCCCTACTTTGACGACTCGATAAAGCTGGATCCTTTGCTATCGAGTGCCCTTTATCTGTGTGTCCACAATGTGATAGTTGGACGCCTGTTGAATGAAATTGGGGTTGATATATGTTGGTTTCAGCTGCTTTGCTACGTCTAAGGTGTCCAATAATGGTGGGAAATAAGGGCGAAGGAGATCCACATTGAACACTGGGTGCAGGCCAAGGAAAGGAGGAATGTTGAGCTCAAAATAATTATTTCCCATGGCCTTGGTGATGGTGTATGACCCATAATGGAGTGGGTGAAGCTTCCAGTGGGGTCCTGAGAGGTGTTCTTTCTGCAAGTGAAACCAAACTTTGTCGCCCACCTAAAACTTATGTGGCACCTGATGTTGATCATGGCGCTGCTTGTACTTGTCATTAGGATTTTGTAGGATATCCTAAACCTGTTGGTAGATGTGATGGATCCACTCAATGAACCGGGTGGACTTGTCAGCTTCATTTGGAATAGGAGATGAGTCGGTCGAGGTGACCACAAGGGGAAGTGAAACATCTATGGGACCCAATGGTTGGAATCCCAACCCCAGCTGAAAGGGGATGTGGTTGGTTGATCTATGTAGGGATCGGTTGTAGCTATGTTGGACATAGGGAAGCCTCTCATCCCATGTGTGAGGGTTCTTTGAATTATACATGCGAAGGATATGCACAATCATTCGATTGATGACCTCGGTTTGGCCATCTATCTAGGGGTGGAAGGCTGTGGATTTGGTGAGCTTGGTGTCCAGAAGTGACCAGAGCCTCGACCAGAATGTGTTGAGAAATTGACTATCCTGATCTAATACAATGGTTTTTGGGATTCCAAAATGTACCCAGAATCATTCAAAGAAGATCTTGGCAGTGACCTCTGCTGTGATGTTCTTCTTGCAGGCAACCATAATCACCATCTTAGAAAAGAGATCAACAACCACAAAAACACAGTCATTTCCCCACTTGGTGGATGGAAGGCCCGACATGTATTCCATTGAGATGGATTCCCATGGCCTATCAGGAGTAGAAAGAGGGGTGTACATGCCCTGTTTCTTAGTGGTCAATTTGGCAATAGCACAGGCAGTGCAGGACCTGATATACTTGCTCACCTCCTGTCAACATTTCGGCCAGTAGAAATGTTTCTGTAGCATCGCCATGATTTTTGTTGGGATCGGACCCACGCAATTTTTTCCTTACCACCACCCCTGGTTATTTGGCTAAGGGCCTATGCAATATGGGAGAATCCCAACAAAAACCTGTGGTAGAAATTGGCAAGGCCTAAGAAGCTCTGAAGCTCAGTGAGTGTGGTTGGGGCTAGCCTGTCACGAATGACTTGGATATTGGATGGATCCACATGTATTCCATGCTAATAAATTATGTAACCCAGGTAATGGACCCTGTCCATGCTGAAGGAGCATTTTTCCAAGTTGCCATATAGCTTGTGTTGTCGCAGGGTGTGCAAAACCTGTTGAATATGTTGTAAGTGTTTGACTGAAGTATTGATGTAAATGAGAATGTTATCCAGATACACCACTACAAAATTATTTTTGGATGGTCACAGGATATCATCCATCATCCTCATGAAAGTGGTTGGAGCATTTGTCAAACCAAAGGGCATGACCAACCATTCAAAAAGGCCTTCCTTTGACTTGAAGGTGGTTTTCCATACATCTGTCTGTTCTAGTGGGACCTGGCAATAAACAAACTTCAGATCAATATTACTGAAGTATTTGGGCCCTGTGAGTTGATCAGGGAGGTCGTCAATTCGGTGAATCAGGTACCAGTTTCTAAATGTGATTTTATTCAGAGCCCGGTAATCAATGTAGAGTCGTCAAGTTCCATCTTTCTTCTGTACCAGCATGATTTGGCTTCCACAAGGTGATGAGATGGGATGGATGTGCCCCTTGTGGGGTTGTTCTTGGATCTGTCACTTGATCTCCTCATTCTCTAACCTAGAGCTGCGATATACTGGCCCATTGGGCAGCGATACGCTGGGGGTACGATCGATGCGGTGCTTGACCTGGTAGTGCAAGATACCCCGGTAGGTGAGGAGAAGATATCTGAGTATTCTTCCATGATCTTATCTACTTGCTTCTATTGTGTGGAGAGGTTGGCCACAGAGACCCTGGATGTGGCTGTGATATTTCACTTATTCTGAGAGAGAATCATGAAGAAGACAAAATTCCTCATTTGAGAGATGACCTTCTTGCATTGCTTAGCAGAGATCAAGGAAATAACACTAAATGGGACATCATTGGGTATCCTGTACAATTTCCAGTTCAAATTAATAATAATACTACGAGGCCTAGACTCATATACATCATGAAGTTTCCATAAATAAGGTTGGCCCAAAAGAACATCACAAACTTCGAGAGGAGTAGCATCACACAATACCTCATCTTTGAAGGGCTTGATGTTGTACGACAGTCGACACTGTTGGCTGACGCGAAGATCGGTACTTTCGCGGAGCCATCCAATGCTGTAAGGTTGTGGGTGCGGTGTTGTCGGCAGGGCTAGATGCTTGATGACCTCTGTTGAGATGAGGTTCTTCTGGCTACCGCTATCCATGATGAAGTGCAACAGGGTGCCTTTTACCCACATCTATGAATGGAAGAGGTGTTCTCCTTCTTCTGGCTCGTCTGGTTCACCAGGCTGGAGCTTGGTGGTAACAACAGTGGAACTGGGCTCTGTGTCAATGATCTGTCTTCCCCTTTCTGGTTCTAGCTCAGAGTCTGAACTTGCATCAGATTCAAGGGATTTCACTTCAGCCACCAGCGATTGCTTTGAGCGACAATCAACAATGTTATTCCAAGGGCTATTATGGAAGTCGCACCACTTCCCGGTATCTTTCTTTGTCTTTCTGGTGTCCTTATTTTCTTGCGGCTTGGACTGCTTGTCCTGATACTGTCCATATTTGCTTTATCCTTTTTTCTATGGTTTGGGGCTGCCCTTTCCTAGCTTTTGTTGTGAGGGGTTCCTAGGCCCAAATTGTCACATCTTTTGTTTGAGCTTTTGCTCGATTTTGATTGCATATCGGTAGGCTGTGCCCAAGGATGAGATGTCCAAAAATTCCATTTCGGTATGGATGTATCTATGTAGAGCGCCGCGATACTTGAGCACTAGATGTCGCTCCGAATATTTGATACCCAGCTTGGTGCGCAAGGTATGAAATATATTCATGAAATATGGCACTACTTTGTCTCTTTCTTGCCGCAGAGTGGTCCATTTGGTATACAAGTCATCATAACTTCTGACAGGGTAGTATTGTTCCTTAATAAAATCCCTGAAGGAATCCCAAGTGGTCGTGACTGTAAATAATGAGGGTTCCTCTATTTCCTTTTTCTCACAGAAAGTTTCCCTCCAATCGTTGACATGGGGAATGACTTTGAGGAGCACAAAAGTAATATTTTCTCTATTCGAAAAGTTATAGACAAAAAAATACCCTTATAGTAGATTCAACCACTTGTCTACAACATCTACGTCTATTTGATCTTTAAATATAGGCATATCGAAGTTTATTTGTACCTTGAAGGGGGCGGCACCTCCACTCAAAGAATATGTGTCGCCTGTTGGTAGCTATCGAAGGATTTGCATGAAACTATCCATCATCTCATTTCTTTGTTGCGTGAGGGATTCCTCAATCAACAGTTTGAAAGGATCTCATGTCCCATCATCTTTATTTTCTTCTGCCATGAGAGGACGCTTGGGTATGCGAGAGATTTTTTCCTCAAGAGAAACTAGATCGAGATCGAACTCTTTGTACTATGACCTTGTTGGGGACATGCATTAAGATGACAAGGAGCAAATCGCTCTGATACCACCAATCCAGATTTTATGAGCAGAACGAAATGACTACATGTTATTAACAGGTGCTTAACACAAAATAACATAGATACAGTAAAACTGGTTTTCTATTCAATAAGGAAATAAGTTGATATTATAAAATGCCCAAAACCCTTGACATCCAAAAACCTAACCCTAGGAGATGAAGCACCAAAAGTCATGTGGGCCATGTTTGGGTAAGTTAGTACATCAACTTCCCGAGGTCGTAAATTTTGCATACGATCTCTGTTTTAGGCGTGCGATAGCCCGTTGGAAAGGTATTATCAAGGAGATTCATTTTTGGGGATCAATCATTCCTTTGGATATCATTGAGAAGATCGATCCCGAAAAACCTTCATTTAGGCCATCAAAATGGCCCCGGAAGTTAAAACTGCTAAAAATAGTAAATTGCCAAAATTGACAGAAAATTGTTTTGAGCCAGATGGAAAAGGTGGGTGACCACCAATATCCACCTAGATCAATCCTCCCTCAAGAATAAGTGGTTTCCATTGCATTGATTTCCCCCATCAGATGAGGAAATGTCTGCTGAATTTGGCCTCGGGTGAGCCCCTTGCCTTGGTGCAGGAGTTGCCCTACTTTGACGACTCAATAAAGCTGGATCCTTTGCTATCAAGTGCCCTTTATCTATGTGTCTACAATCTGGTTGTTGGATGCCTATTGTATGCAATTGGGGTTGATCTCTGTTGGTATCAGTTGCTTTTCTACGACCGAGGTGTCCAATAATGGTGGGAAATAAGGGTGAAGGAGATCCACATTGAACACTGGGTACAGGCCAAGGAAAGGAGGAATGTTGATCTCAAAAGAATTATCTCCCATGGCCTTGGTGATGGTGTACGGAAAATAACGGAGTGGGAAAAGCTTCTGATGGGGTCCTGTGAGGCGTTCTTTCTGCAAGTGCAACCAAACTTTGTCGCCCACCCGAAACTTATGTGGCACCCAATGTTGATCATGGCTTGTACTTGTCATTGGACTTCTATAGGATATCCTGAACCTATTGGTAGATGTGTTGGATCTGCTCAATGAACTGGGTGGCTTTGTCAACTTCAGTTGGAGTGGGATATGAGTCAGTCGAGATGACCACAAGGGGAAGTGCAACATCTATGGGACTCAATGGTTGGAATCCCAACCTCAACTGAAAGGGGTTGTGGTCGGTTGAGCTATACAGGGATCGGTTGTAGCTATGTTGGACATAGGGAAGGATATCATCCCATGTGTGAGGGTGATTTGAATTATACATGCGAAGGATATGCACAATTATTCGATTGACGACCTCGGTTTGGCCATCTGTCTGGGGGTGGAAGGCCGTGGATTTGGTGAGCTTGGTGTCCAGCAGTGACCGGAGGCTCTACCCGAATGTGTTGAGAAATATACTATCCCGATCTGAGAAAATGGTTTGTGGGATTCCAAAATGTACCCAGATGTGTTCAAAGAAGAGCTTGGCAGTGGCCTCTGATGTGATGTTCTTCTTGCAGGAAACCATAATCCCCATATTAGAAAAGTGATCAACAACCAGAAAAACACAGTCATTTCCCCACTTGGTGGATGGAAGGCCCGACATGTAGTCCTTTGAGATCAATTCCCATGGCCTATCAGGAGTAGGAAGAGGGGTGTATAGGCCATGTTTCTTAGTGGTCGGTTTGGAATTAGCGCAGATAGTGCAGGACTTGATATACTTGCTGACCTCCTGTCGAAGTTTCAACCAGTAGAAATGTTTCTATAGCATCACCACTGTCTTTTTGACGATGAAGTGTCCTGCCACTCAACTGTAGTGGGATTCCCAGATCAGCTTCACTCATTCGCTTGATGTAACACATATATGGCCCAAACGACACAACAACCCATCCTGTAGATGAAAATTATCGACACCTGTGTTTGCACCCAACATTTGGTAGGTGGTGGTGAAGTTTGGGTCTATCGCATAGAATTGGCACAATCTAGAGGTCTCATGGCCACAGGGGTCTAACACTGTGGTGAGTGTCGCGACTTGTGGTTTGCTGAGGCAATCAACGACACGATTGGTGCTTCCTGTTTTATACTTGATGTTGAGCTGGAATTGTTGCAAGTATGTGGACCACTTTTGATGSTGGTCATTCTGTAATTTTCCTTATGTCTACATGAATTGCAGTGGCTTATGATCAGTGTGGATGACTATCTACTTCCCAGGAATGTAATGTCTCCACTGGYGACAGGCTTGCACAATGGAGTACATTTCTTTATCATATGTAGGGTACTTACAKACAACATMTAATAGTGTCTCACTATGATAGGCCAYGGGGTGGCCATGCTGAGTGAGAATGGCKCCCACCACATAGTTTGAAGCATCTATCTCGATCTCAAAGGGATGTTGCAGGTTTGATARKGAAAGTACTAGGGTTGAGCAYAAGYGCTCCTTCAAATCATCGAACTCTTTTTGTTGGGATTGACCTCACRTGAATTTATCCTTACCACCACCCTTGGTTATTTGGCTAAGGGYCCATGCAATATGGGAGAATCCCAACACGAACCTGCGTTAGAAATTGGCAAGGCCTAAGAAGCTTCGAAGCTCAGTGAGTGTGGTTGGGGCTGGCTAGTCACRAATGACTTGGATCTTGGCTGGATCCACATGTACACCATGMTGATCAATTATGTAGCCTAGGTAATGGACCCTGTCCATGCCAAAGGAGAATTTTTCCAAGTTGGTATATAGCTTGTGTTGCYGCAGGGTGTGCAGAACYTGTTGAATATGCTGCAAGTGTTCGGCCCAAGTATTTTTGTAAATGAGAATGTMATCCAGATACACCACTACAAAAATATTGGTCAATGGTTGCAAAATATCATCCATCATCCTCATGAAAGTGGCTGGAGAATTTGTCAAACCAAAGGTCAYGAACAACCATTCAAAAAGGCCTTCCTTTGAATTGAAGGTKGTTTTCCATACATTTTTCTGTTCTATCRGGACCTAGTGGTAGCCARACTTCATATCAATCTTACTGAAKTATTTGGCCACCATRAGTTTATCAAGGAGGTYTTCRATTCGRGGAATCGGGTACCGATTTCTGWCTGTGATTTTATTTAGAGCCTGGTAATCAATGYAGATTCRCCAGGTTCCATCTTTCTTTTGTACCAACATGATTGGGCTCTCACAAGGTGATGAGATGGGATGGATGTGCCCCTTTTGGAGAAGTTMTTGGATTTGTCACTTGATCTCCTCATTCTCTAACATAGAGTGACAATASAYTGGCCCATTGTGCAGTGATGCGCCGAGGGTCAGATCGATGGGGTTCTTGACCTGGAAGTTCAAAGGTACCCCRATAGGGGAGGAGAAGATATCTGAGTATTCTTCCATGACCTTATCTACTTGCTTCTACTGTGTGGAGAGGTCGGCTGCAGAGACCCTAAATGTGTCTATGATCTTTCGCTTATTCTGAGAGTTATTCATGAAGAAGACAAACTTCCCCATCTGAAATATGACCTTCCTACATTGCTTAGAAGAGATCAAAGAAATATCACTAGGTGGGACTGCCTCGGGTATCCTATACAATTTCATGTTCAAAGTAATAATAACACTACGAGGCCTAGACTCAKATACAACATGATGTTTCCATAAATAAGGTTGGCCCAAAATAACATCACAAACTTCAGAGGAGAAACATCACACAATACCTCGTCTTTGAAGGGCTTGATGTCGTACGAAAATYGACAYTGTTGGTTGACACAGAGATCGCTTCCTTGGCAGAGCCATCCAATGGTGTAGGGTTGTGAGTGAGGTGTTGTCGACAGGGCTAGMCTCTTGATGAMCTCTGCTGATATGAGTTTCTTCTGGCTACCRCTATCCATGATGAAGTGYAGTGGGGTGCCTTTTACCCACATCTGTGAATGGAAGAGGCRTTCTCCTTMTTCTGGCTCGTYTGGTTCACCATGCYGGAGCTTGGTGGTAGAAACGGTGGCACTAGGTTCCACGTCAATGATCCRTMTTCCCCTTTCTGGTTCTGGCTCAGAGTATGAACCCACATTTAATTCATAGGMTTTCACTTCAGCCACCAGTGACTGCTTTGAGCGGTAGTTAGCATTATTATGCCAAGGGMTCTTATGGAAGTCGCACCACTTCCCGATATATTTCTTTGTCTTTCTGATGTCCTTCTTTTCTTGCAGCTTGGACTGGTTGTCCTAATACTTTATATCTTTTCTCTGTTCTTTKTTTTKTGGGTTGGGGTTKCCCTTTCTTGACTTTTTTTGTGAGGAGTTCCCAGGCCTAAATTGTTGCRTCTTTTGTTTGAGCTTCTGCTCAATTTTGATGGCATATCAGTAGGTTGTRCCCAAGGATGAGATGTCCAAAAATTCCATTTCGATMTYGATGTATCTATGTAGAGCATCGCAATACTTAAGCACCATATGTCACTCCAAATCTTTGATACCCAACTTGGTGCACAAGGTATGAAAGATATTTGTGAAATATGACACTGGTTGGTCTCTTTCTTGCGGCAGTGTGGTCCATTTGGTATACAAGTCATCATAACTTCTGACAGGGTAGTATTGTTCCTTAGTACAATCCCTGAAGGAATCCCAGGTGGCCATGACTGTAAATAATGAGGGTTCCTCTGTTTCCTTTTTCTCATAGAAAGTTTCCCACCAATCTTTGACAAGGGGAATGGCTTTGAGGAGCGCAAAAGTAATCTTTTCTCTATTCAAAAAGTTATGGACAGAAAAATACCCTTCTAGTAGATTCAACCATTTGTCTACAACATCTACGTCTATATGACCTTCAAATATAGTAACATCAAATTTTATTTGTACCTTGAAGGGGGTGGCACCTCTGCTCAAAGAAGATGCGTTGACTATTGGTAGTCGCCGAAGGATTTGCATGAAACTATCCATCATCTCGTTCCTTTGTTGCATGAGGGCTTCCTTAATCAACAGTTTGAAAGGATCTCCTATCCCATCATATTTATTTTCTCCTACCATGAGAGGTCAGTTGGGTGTGCGAGAGATTTTGTCCTCAAGCAAAACAAGCTCGAGACCCAACTCTTTGTACTCTGACCTCGTTGGGGACATGCATTAAGATGACAAGGAGAAAATCACTCTGATACCACTGATACGTATTTTATGAGAAGAACAAAATGAATACATGTTATTAACAAAAAATAATAGAGATACATTAAAACCGGTTTTCTATTTAATAAGGAAATAAGCTGAAACTGTAAAATGCAACAGAAACAAACTTGTTGGAATGGTGGTGGCTTATCTCTGAGAAGAGATGTGACAACTGCTCTCATTCGCAAGAAGATGATTGAAATGAGGCTCTGAAGGAATTTTTACAATAAAAAATAATTCCAAAAACCCTAGACATCCAAAAACCTAACCCTAGGAGATGAAGCGCCAAAAGTCATGTGGGCTCCGTTTGGGTAAGTTAGTACATCAATTTCCTGGGGTCGTAACTTTTGCAAACGATCTCCGTTTTAGGTGTGTGATAGCTCGTTGGAAAGGTATCATCAAGGAGATTAATTTTGGGGGCTCAATCATTCCTATGTCTATCATGGAGAAGCTCTATCCCAAAAAACCTTCATTTAGGCCCTCAAAATAGCCCTAGAAGTTAAAACCGCTAAAAATAGTAAATTGCCAAAATTGTCAAAAAATTGTTTTGAGCAAGTTGTAAAACATGGGTGGCCATCGATATACATATAGATCAATCCTACCTCCTTAGGAAGGAATGGTATCCATTTCATTGAGTTCCCCCATCATATGAGGAAATTTCTGTTGAATTTGGCCCCGGGTGAGCCACTTACCTTGGTGCAGGAGCTACCTTTCTTTGACGACTCGATAAAGATGGATCATTTGTTGTCGAGTGCCCTTTATCTATGTGTCCACAATATGATCATTGTATTCTTGTTTTATGTAGTCGGGGTTGATCTCTTTTGGTGTCAGCAGCTCTTCTATGCCTGAGGTGTCCAATAATGGTGGGAAATAAGGGCGAAGGAGATCCACATTGAACATTGGGTGCAGGCCAAGGAAAGGAGGAATGTTAAGCTCAAAAGTATTATCTCCCATGGCCTTGGTGATGGTGTACGACCCATAACAGAGTGGGCAAAGCTTCCAATGGGGTCCTATGAGGCATTCTTTCTACAAGTGCAACCAAACTTTGTCACCCACCTGAAACTTATGTGGCACCCGATGTTGATCATGGCGCTACTTGTACTTCTCATTGGACTTATGTAGGATATCCTGAACCTGTTAGCGGATGTGATCGATCCACTCAATGAACAAGGTGGCTTTGTCATCTTCAGTTGGATCAAGAGATGAGTTGGTCGAGGTGACAACAAGGGGAAGTGAAACATCTATGGGACCCAATGGTTGGAATCCCAACCCCACCTAAAAGGGGATGTGGCTAGTTGAGCTATGTAGGGATCAGTTGTAGATATGTTGGACATAGGGAAGGCTCTCATCCCATGTTCAAGGGTTATTTGAATTATATATTTGAAGGATATTCACAATCATTCCATTGACGACCTTGGTTTGGCCATTTGTTTGGGGGTGGAAGGTCATGGATTTAGTGAGCTTGTTGTCCAGTAGTGACCAGAGGCTCGACCAGAATTTGATGAAAAATCGACTATCCCAATCTGAGACAATGGTTTGTGGGATTTAAAATTTACCCAAACTCGTTCAAAGAAGATCTTGGCAGTGGCCTCTGCTATGATGTTCTTCTTCCAGGAAACCATAATTGCCATCTTAGAAAAAACATCAACAACCACAAAAACATAGTCATTTCCCCACCTGGTGGATGGAAGGCCTGACATGTAGTCCATTGAGATGGATTCCCATGGCTTGTCAGGAGTAGGAAGAGGGGTGTACAGGCCCTGTTTCTTAGTGGTCGGTTTGGAAATAGTGTAGGCAATGCAGGACCTGATATACTTGCTGACCTCCTATCGAAGTTTCGGCTAGTAGAAATGTTTTTGTAGCATCGCCACTATCTTCTTGACGCTGAAGTGTCCTGCCACTCGATTGCAGTGGGATTCCTATATCAACTTCGGTCACTCTCTTGGTGGAACAAATATATGTCCCAGATGACACAACAACCCATCCTGAAGATGGAAATTAGCGACAACTATGTTTTCACCCAACATTTGGTAGGTAGTGGCGAAGTCCGAGTCTGTCTCATAGAGTTGGGACCATCTAGAGGTCTCATGGCCGTAGGAGTCTAGCACCATGGTGAGTGTCACGAATGACATTCTGCTGAGGCAATCAACGACGTGATTGGTGCTTCCTATTTTATACTTGATGTTGAGGTGGAATTGCTGCAAGTATGTGGATCACTTTTGATGGCGATCATTCTGCAATTTTCCTTGTGTCTACATGAACTGCAGTGGCTTATGATCAGTGTGGATGACTGTCTCCTTCCCAAGAATGTAATGTCTCCATTGGCGACAGGCTTGCACAATGGAGTACATTTATTTTTCATAAGTAGGGTACTTGCGGACAACATCTGATAGTGTCTCACTATGATAGGCCACGAGGTGACCGTGCTGAGTGAGAACAGCTCCCACCGCATAGTCTGAAGCATATGTCTTGATCTCAAAGGTTTGTTGCAGGTCTAGTAGTGAAAGTACTGGGGCTGAGCACAGGCACTGCTTCAAATCGTCAAACGCTTGTTGTTGGGATCATCCCCATGCAAATTTCTCCTTACCACCACCATTGGTTATTTGGCTAAGGACCCATGCAATATGGGTGAATCGCAACACGAATCTGTGGTAGATATTGGCAAGGCCTAAGAAGATATGAAGCTCAGTGGGTGTGGTTGGGGCTGGCCAGTCACGGATGGCTTAGATATTGGCTGGATCCACATGTACACCATGCAGATCAATTATGTAGTGTAGGTAATGGACCTTGTCCATGTCGAAGGAGAATTTTTCCAAGTTGGCATATAGCTTGTGCTACCGTAGGGTCTGCAGAACATGTTGAATATACTGCAAGTGTTCGACCCAAGTATTGTTGTAAATGAGAATGTCATCTAGATACACCACTACAAAAGTATTGGTGAATGGTCGCAGGATATGGTCCATCATCCTCATGAAAGTGGTTGGAGCATTTGCCAAACCAAAGGGCATGACAAACCATTCAAAAAGGCCTTCCTTTGACTTGAAGGCAGTTTTCCATACATCTGTCTGTTCTATCGGGACCTGGTGGTAGCCAGACTTCAGATCAATATTATTGAAGTATTTGGCCCCCATGATTTGATCAAGGAGGTTGTCGATTCAAGGAATCAGGTACCAGTTTTTTACTGTGATTTTATTTAGAGCCCGGTAATCAATGCAGAGTCAGCAAGTTCCATCTTTCTTCTGTACCAGCATGATTGGGATCTCGCAAGGTGATGATATGGGATGGATGTGCCTCTTGTGGAGAAGTTCTTTGATCTGTTTCTTGATCTCATCATTCTCTAACATAGGGCGGCAATAGACTGTCCCATTGGGAAGTGGTGCGCCAGGGGTTCGATCGATGGGGTGTTTGACCTGGCAGTGCGGAGGTACCCTGGTAGGTGAGGAGAAGATATCTAAGTATTCTTCCATGACCTTATCTACTTTCTTCTACTATGTGGAGAGGTCGGTCACAGAGACCCCGGATGTGGCTGACATATTTCTCTTATTTTGAGAGCGAATCATGAAGAAGACAAACTTCCCCGTCTGAGAGATGACCTTCCTTCATTGCTTAGCAGAGATCAAGGAAATAGCACTAGGTGGGACTGCCTCGGGTATCCTATACAATTTCATGTTCAAAGTAATAATAACACTACGAGGCCTAGACTCATATACAACATGATGTTTCCATAAATAAGGTTGGCCCAAAAGAACATCACAAACTTCGAGAGGAGAAACATCACACAATACCTCGTCTTTGAAGGGCTTGATTTCGTATGACAGTCGACATTGTTGGCTGACACCAAGATCGCTTTCTTGGCGGAGCCATCCAATGGTGTAGGGTTTTGGGTGCAGTTTTGTCAGCAGGGCTAGCTTCTTGATGACCTCTGTCGAGATGAGGTTCTTCTGGCTACTGCTATCCATGATGAAGTGTAGTGGGGTGCCTTTTACCCACATCTATGAATGGAAGAGGCAATCTCCTTCTTCTGGCTGGTTTGGTTCACTAGGCTGGAGCTTGGTGGTAGAAATGGTGGCACTGGGTTCTGCATCAATGATCTATCTTCCTCTTTTTGGCTCTGGCTCAAAGTCTAAACCCATATTTGATTCAGAGGCTTTCAATTTGGCCACCATCGACTTCTTTGAGCGACAGTCAGCAGTGTTATGCCAAGGGCTCTTATGGAAGTCACACCACTTCTCGGTATCTTTATTTGTCTTTCTGGTGTCCTTCTTTGCTTGTGGCTTGGACTGGTTGTCCTGATACTGTCCATATTTTCTCTATCCTTTGTTCTATGGGTTGGGGCCTCCCTTTCCTATCCTTTGTTGTGAGGGGTTCTGAGGCCCAAATTGTCGGGTCTTTTGTTTGAGCTTCTGCTTGATTTTGACAGCATATCGGTAGGCAGTGCCCAAGGATGAGATGTCCAAAAATTCCATTTCATTCTGGATGTATCTATGTAGAGAACTGCAATACTTCACCACCAGATGTCACTCCAAATATTTGATACCTAGCTTGGTGTGCAAGGTATGAAAGATATTCGTGAAATCTGGCTCTGCTTGGTCTCTTTCTTGCTACAGTGTGGTCCATTTGGTATACAAGTTGTCATAACTTCCGACAGGGTAGTATTTTTCCTTAATAGAATTCTTGAAGGAATCACAGGTGGTCGTGACTATAAATAATGAGGGTTTCTCTGTTTCCTTTTGCTCACAGAAAGTTTCCCACCAATCTTTGACATGGGGAATGACTTTGAGGAGCGCAAAAGTAATATTTTCTCTATTTGAAAAGTTATGGAGAGAAAAATACCCTTCTAGTAGATTCAACCACTTGTCTACAACATCTGCGTCTATCTGACCTTTAAATATAGGAATATCTAAGTTTATTTGTACCTTGAAGGGGGTGGCACCTCCACTCAAAGAAGATGCGTCGCCTGTTGGTAGCCGTTGAAGGATTTGCATGAAACTATCCATCATCTCATTCCTTTGTTGCGTGAGGGATTCCTCAATCAACAGTTTGAAAGGATCTCTTGTCCCATCATATTTATTTTCTCCTACCATGAGAGGTCACTTGGGTTGTGAGAGCTTTTGTCCTCAAGAGAAACAAGCTTGAGACCCAACTCTTTGTACTTCGACCTCGTTGGGGACATGCATTAAGATGACAAGGAGCAGACCGCTCTGATACCACTGATCTGGATTCTATGAGAAGAATGAAATGAATAAATTTTATTAATAGGTTCTTAACACAAAATAATAGAGATATAGTAAAACTAGTTTTCTATTCAATAAGGAAATAAGCTGAAATGGTAAAATGCAGCGAAAACAAGCTTGTTGGAATGATGGCGGCTTATCTTTGAGAAGAGATGTGATGGATGCGCTCATTAGAAAGAAGATGATTAAAATGAGGCTTTGAAGGCATTTTAACAATAAACAAGAATTTTAGAAACCCTAGACATCCAAAAATCTAACCCTAGGAGATGAAGCGCCAAAAGTCATGTGGGCCCTGTTGGGGTAAGTTAGTACATCAACTTCCTGGTGTCGTAACTTTTGCATACAATCTCCCTTTTAGGTGTGTGATAGCCCGTTGGAAAGGTATCATCGAGGATATTCATTTTGGGGGATAAATCATGCCTTAGGATATCATTGAGAATATCGATCCCGAAAAACCTTCATTTAGGCCCTTAAAATGGCCCCAAAAGTTAAAACTGCTAAAAATAGTAAATTGCCAAAATTGTCAGAAAATTGTTTTGAGCTAGTTGGAAAAGGTGGGTGACCATAGATATCCACCTATATCAAGAGGAGGAACAATATTCGGTTGAGGCTCAAGTGTTGAATCTCGATGAAACCATTCAACAACTTCAAGAGAGGATAACAGAATTGGAGGCCCAAGCAGTGTAGAGCACTTTGCAGGAGGTGCGTGACCAGAGGGAGGAAACCGCTAAGAACACAGTAGGAAGGATAAGATCCCTCGCCTTAGAGTACAAATAGTTGAGTGATAGAAACACACAAACATATGAATGCCTCGTTGGGGATCCAGAGCTAGGAAAGTTGGAAGCGCAGTTACAGGAGGCACAACAACATGCATTATCCGTGCAGGCGTAGATGAAGTTGCTCGCCATAGTTGAAACAATGAAGATATCCCAGGAGTAGTGCGTAGTACAAGAAAAGATCACTTCCCTCCAGGGAAAAGTAATGGAATTCACGCAGAAGATGCAACCTATGCAGGACGAAGCCTGCAAGGTGTTTGAAGAGATTGATGGACAAGGCTCGCAATTGGACCAAATGGTTGTAACAATAGAACAATGCCTGGAAGGGTCTATTACAGAGAAAATAATTTAGGATCTCACTGAGGAGGAGGTTTAGGGAAAGAAGCAATTTGAGGTAGCTCGATTTAAGCTCAAGGACTTCGAAGCAACATTGACCAGAACTGAGTGACTCAGGACGAGTCATAAGTGAGTGTTGGGGGATTGTTGGCCCTTGACCAAGTTTTGACGAAACCTTGGTCAATTTTGGACCACTTTTTAGACTTTGAAACATTGGTCAAGGAAGGAGCACCCAGGCAGAGCTGAGATTGTCGATATCACTTATTTTGCGGGCTATGTGGACCTAGTAAGGGGTTCTCTATGGTTTTTGTAATGGGTTTATGGGATGTTGGCCCATGGGGTTTACCCATGATTAGGACTTATTGTAAGAGATTGTAAAAGTATAAATAATTAAGAATCTATTGTATAAATATATTCAGAAGCCTTCGGAGCTAAGTGAAAGTGAATTGGTTATCTTTGTGCAAGGGAATGTTTGTGTTTTAAGGCTTTGTTGGCTCTGTGCCTTGACCTAGTTTGGAAGGAGGATCTAGTGCTCAGTGCACATATCTCTTGTCCTATGTGAAGCTAGACTATGTGTCTTGGTGCACATGAGTAACAAAATGTAAGAGATTGACGAATAATAAAGAAAACAAAGCATTTGGTGGATGTAAGCCTAAACGGGGGTAAACCACGTATATCTTGTGTCTTTGGTTTGCTTTGTGTTGTGTTGTTTATGTTATGAATCTGCTCAATGATTTGATTATTATGTATGATAGATGGATCTCTTGATGCTTATAATTGTGTTAAAGATAAATGAATGTTAGATCTAACTCAGTGCTATGTGATAAGTGGTTGAGGTGCTTAATCTTTATTGTTACTGCGTCGATCTATCTTTGGGTATGTCTTGCGATGTTACTAAGGTTAGGAAACTAATGCATATCACCTTCTAAGTGTTACTAGAATACTTTGTGAAGTTTTTTTATCACAGATCTGTGTCCCATCTCGGTTACAGACACCTGCATCCTGTAATCCCCCTGCTTCTACCTCGGGTGAGACTTCGCCTGCTCCGCAAGTGTTGTCTCAAAGGCCGGTAGTTAGGGTTTTGTTTGTGCATTGTTGAGCGTTGAACCCTGGGCCTGGCCCTGTGCCAACACTTCTTTTAAGAAATAGGCCCTTGAAGTTTGGTGCAGACCCCCTCTTCCCTCCTCCGGGGTTGCAGGACCTCTCGGTCCAGGATCATTCTTAAACACATGAGTCATATTGACTCTTTGGTTCCCTACTAGAACTTGACAAACTCTATCGCAGGTCCTTGTTTCTCCAAAGTGCAGATCCTCTCAACCCCACACATCTCTTCTTGGCCCTTTGAATAAAGTTGGTGGAGACACTTAGCTCTCTGTGCTAGGCCCTTTCTATCACATGACCTTAGACTGTGTCCCGAGGCTCAACCACATAAAGTGCTTCGGCTTCAGGCTTCGTCTTTTTACACAATAGGAAAATCTTACGTTCCTGAACGCCAAATCGACAAACTCAAACACACGAGGATCAATGATCCTCGTCCCTTCTTTGGATCGACGGTTGTGATGCCTTCGGCCTCCAACCTTCGGGTGTCTCTCAATATCCTTCTCTGATATCTCCCAAAGTGCTACTCCTTTGAAATGTGAGGATCTCTTTCACGTGTCCCTTCCAGATCCAACGATATGGATTCAAATCACTCTCTGTGGATTCATGAAGATATTTGTTTTCTCTTGGAAAAACTTCCGTAGATCCAACTCCCAGATCTCCCGATATTCTACCACCTATATCCTCTTGATGATGGACGATTTCACAGTATTTGAGACTTCAACAAGTCATCAACCTTCTTGCACACTTAACGCAATCTCATTTCGAGACTTAGACTGTTCTCGAATTTCCTCTGCACTCCTTGAAAAGTTCTGTGTTGGTTCTTCTGAGATTTTGCTCAGCTTCAAAGCTTCGAGATTCTCAGTTCTTCAATTTCATTCAGTGGAATTCCTTGTGCCCTCTTAGCATATTAACTCCCTTCCTCCTGAGCTTGTAAGATGAACTTATTTTATCCTTGGCGCACTCCTTGCGCTCGGATAATCCTTTTGATGACTTCTCCCTAAGAACTTCCAGAAATCTTAAGGAATCTCCTTTCCTTTGTCGATGCACTCTTGCAAATCTTTCCTTCCTCAGAGTGTTCAACAACACTGAGATTCTCTTAAGGATTTCAACACTTGAAAATGTGTTGTTCTTGTATGCTCTCATACTTGCTCTATGCCCTCCTGGCAGAGTATTTCAGAGTATTCAATAAGCTTGTGTTGTGCTTCCTCCCACATGGTCTTTATTTCCAAGGTACCCAACCACCTTGAAATTTCCTCCCGAGTCTATGAATTATCTTGGTGTGCCCTCCTGACAACTTCTCTTCTGACTCGACTAAGTTCAGATACACACTCCTTGCGTCAAATCACAGATTTTCCACCCCCTGTCACACACACTTTTCACTAGCCTTGAGAACCAGACTTAATCCAACACACTCACAAATAGAAGATTATAATTATATCCCTACAGAAAATTTCTAACATACATATACAACTCAAATGAATATGAATGACACTCACAACAAAACATCCATTACACAGAAATTGGTAAAAAAGAAAAAACGTTACTTTCTATTAATGGTAGAATGTCCATTACAACATATGAGTCTGGACTACGACTGAGTCTTGGCTCTCAATTCTCCTATCTCTATTTGTGATGCATCCAATTCTATTCCTATCTCCTCTGCATCCACTTCTATATGCAACAATACAAGATTTTATACAAGAGGGGCTCGACGAGCTTCCCTCCAAGCTAAGTTAGTGGTGTCTAATCACCATTTAAAATGCCTGCCTAATGGGAATATTACAATGATGTAAATCTGATCCGAATCGGATGCAGATTCTTCCTACCGTTAACCAATTAATGGCGACCTTATATCCATCTTGTGCGAAGGCACAAATTTGTCTCTTCCATCTGTCAACATTAATTTCCTTGATCATGCTTTAGATTTTCGAAGGAAAAATAATAAGGTAGCGCCTCTCCCTTCCTTTAATGCACACTAATCATTCTAATCAATTGGCGCATGCTTAGGTGGAGCAATGCTCCTACATCATACTCCACGGATACAAAAATTCATGAGCTCCTTCTCATGAGCTTCCCAGCTTTGTTGAAATCCTCCTAGATCCAAAAATTTCTCCTAGAGATGTCCTTTTTCTCCTCTTCCTTGTTGCTACTGGTGCTGCATATCCAAATTATTTATTTCTCATGTAGGTCTCTTTATGTCTAGCTTCTCCTTATTGATCGCTTCTTCTATTGATCTCAACATCAACTTCTGTATCTCCTCTATGACTTCTTCTAGCTACTTCATCATCTAGTTCGGCTTGTGTAGTCTGATTGATTGCAACTCTTCATGACTCTCCATGGGTAGGTCATCCTGATCTCCCATGCTACTTTCATCCCTTGTGACACTGACTAGCCACTCTTCTGTAGACTCCAATTCCAAAGTCTTGCCACTGAACTATTGTTCATCTACCTATTCTGACAGACTAACTTATGTCAGTTCTTCGGCTAGTCCCATTACAACTTTCTCCAGCTACAACTCATGTTGGTATGTATCCTCTGGCATGGCTATCTCGTGGCAGCCACCTTCTGGTTTCAGACTGTCCAAGCAATCCTCTAGTTCCTTTAACTCCATCTCCCACTGAGTGAGTAACTCAACAAGGTTCTCCTCTTCTATTGGTGATCCATAATTGGATCCAGAAGCCTGATAGGGCTTGAAAAATGCTCAAAAATGAAAATGCTTGGAATGAGACGAAACATGTGCCATTGCATCCATCTTGTCTTCTTGATTCCGGTGGTATATTTACTTTTTCAAACGGGCTCCGTATGGAGAAGATATCATGTTCTTTCCAAAAAGTCAAACAGGCAAAAAAGGAGGATGATTGTACAGTCCGTACAGTCCACGTGTTATGTCCGTACAGATGACGTGGTAGGTCCATACAGCTAATGTGGCGGTTCCAGAATGTGACATGTGGCAGGTCTGTACAGAGACACGTGNCCAGAATGTGACATGTGGTAGGTCTGTACAGAGACACGTGACGGCTCTAGGGAGTGACATGTGGCATGCAGTTTTGGACGAATGGGTGTACGGTTGAACTAATCCTAAGGTGACATGTGTCACCACTGAAAGGGTGACACGTGGTAGGGTGACATCAACAGCTGACGTGGCAGGCTGATAGAGCGTACAGCAGGGTTGACGCAGCATGTCGATGTGGCAGTACGGCGATGGCATGGCAAGGTTGATGTAGCTGGCACGTGGGCCAATCAACAAGAGACACGTGTCATGGTTCGGTTGGTTGGTAAGGGTGCCACGTGGCCCAGTCAAGGGCTGCCACGTGGCACCCCATTATTGGTTGTTGGTTATGTTAAAAATTTGGTTGGCATGCACGGGGTTCGAACTGGTAACCTCCCCTCCGGTTGTGGACTGACCGAGTTGGGCTAACCACTCGCTCTATGGTTAGGTCTTGTTATGTAAATGGCATATTTTGTATTTAACATTGTATTATGGTTTAAAATGGCGGAGAAAGGGCTGGGGCCTAGCCCTAGCCCTCGGTTCAACGCATACACCACACGACCGTTCCACATAGCCGGAGTTCGGGGAAACCAACGAACGCGCGGGAGTTTTGGATGGGGGAAATTACCACCACGCCATGTAACCATAGCCACGGGACCTGGGGCCTATCACTATTTTGGGCACGGGCGGTTTAAACAGTTAGCACGTGGTCCTTTTGATACGTCGGGTGACCAGGGGCCAATATGACACGGGGCTAGCGCGCAGGTGGTGCGCTTGGCCACATGGCCGCGTGCCCATATGACCAGGGGCGCGCCTATTGGGGGCTGCGACCAATAGAACTTTATTAAGTGGGTTTGTTATATAGTTTGGGTTTTATTCATTAATTCAGCCTATTATTAGCAGATTCTTCCATTTTTGGAGGATATTGCCTATTTTTAGAGCCCAGATTCTTGGAGGAAGTTGGAGCTGAGCAACCAACTCCAAGGCTATATAAACTAGGCCTGTTTGAGGCCATTGACAGTCAGTCAGAGCAGAGTTATGCTGAAGAAAATCCAAGCCAAATTCAATTTGATGCAGGGAAGCTTTTGAGGAGGAGACACTGTCGGATCGTTTTTGGGAGCTTGGAACATCCGTTTTGCGTGTCGTTTTCTTTGTAGGGTTCTAGAGATCTGGGAGAACAAGAA
>JZKD02S1939611.1:25453-37451 GCA_000966675.3 Picea glauca
CCCTTTGGCACAAAATAGGAAGGCTTGCCTCCACTTTGTGCCATTGTGAGTGGTTTGTATCTCTGTTTTTCATTTCAAGTTTTGCATGCCTTGTTGCCTACACCTTGGATGAGAAGTTGGCAAAGCCAACCCCCAATATAGTATGGCTAGTTTAGTTGCTTAGTTTCTATGTTGTGCTTAATGGATTCAAATAATATAGAAGTAGATCTCACACAACTAAACACTAGCTTAAGCCCATGGAAGCATAGATTCAATCTCATGCTTTAAGTTTATTTTATTTGCAAGTTTTACTTTCCAAGCATTTATCTTATTGCAAATGTTCATGGGCAAATGGTGATGGTTTAAGGCAACTAAACCTTTTTTCATTACAAGCTATTGTGGGTTTCCTTTTTTTTTATTTGCAAGTTTTACTTTCCAAGCATTTATCTTATTGCAAATGTTCATGGGAAAATGGTGATGGTTTAAGGCAACTAAATCTTTTTTCATTACAAGTTATTGTGGGTTTCCTTTACATGTTTTTCAAGTAATATCTCATGGTGTAAACACTTCATTTCTTGTTGCTTTTAAGTTTCGGTTTTGGCCCTTTTTGGCACTTTTTGGACAAGTAAAACTCACCTAAACACACCCAATCACCTAAAAAAACTTAGTCCATAGGCATAATAATGAATTAGACTTAATATGACACCTCTACTGACCCAACTTCTACCATTTAAACAAGGGCTAGAGGAAGCAACAGAAGGTGCTAGGCCGGGGATGGTCTCACGACGTGCGACGTCCTTTCCGAGATGTACTATTTTCCCTTGGGCTGACTTGTGGAGCTAGGGTAGGCCTTGTTTCCATACTTTTTGAGCACCCAACAGTTACTTGGTACAAGCGAGGGGAGTATTGGGTTGACACTTAGCTAGGATTCACTCTTCACTAAGAAACTTAATAAATCCTTAATCCAATTCAACTTTGGGCATCAATTTATTATATCTTTATGGTCTACATCTACACTTGCAAGCACTTCATTTCACATTTACATTTCATGCAAACTTATCTTATGGTTGTGGATTAATCACTAAGTAGTCATAATTTGTGTTTGTGGACTTTTTTCCCTTTAAATATTTTCTTTTTCAATAAGTTATCTTTGGTGTGATCCCTCAAGAAGTTGCACATCCACTTGGAGGCACTCTCTTGACTGGGTCTTGAGTGAAATGTGTTTTTATTTCCATTGATAAGCAGTCCAATAGAGTAAGTGCTATTGTGAGCATGTTTGGCTTGATGTGTTGATGGTCATCTTATCTTGAATCTCTTTATTTCCTGCACATGCAAGCATATGGTTAATTAATCTCTTTGTATTCTTTGTATCTATTGTTGGGTATAATCTTGTGGTAGTTTTAGAATATTCATTATTGTAGTCATTGTACATTTCTTATAGTTGTATCATCCATTCATCTTGTATCTAATTGTAACTCTTTGTATCTAATCTTTTTGTGAAGTAGCTCATTTATTTGTAACATTGTGTAATCATTATAATCAAACTCCCTCAAACTTTAGTTGACCCCTTGCCCAATCTTAGGAACTAGTCTTAGTTGTCTTAGGAAAAGGCTTGCTTCTCATCCTATATTGTTGCACATTGCATTGTTGTGTTTGCATCATAGGCTAGACTTTCCCCCAACCTTTAAACTAATTAAAACCAACTCCTATAACTTAATGTTAATCTCATCTAGAAACTAGGGTCTACCCCCCTTGGATTCCCTAGGAGTAAGCCTAGACGGAAGAGGTTCAAGTCAAAGTGACAGTGTGGGCTTTGAAACTAGGCATTGTGCCTCCAAGGACACACTAAGTGAGCATGATTTAGCTTACGTTTGCAAGTGTGTATAAGGACGGAAACATAGAGCACATGAGGACACATCCCATGTGGAGAGCACATGAGGACATGTCAAGGGAGTTGACCTTGACGTCACACACTATGGGGAGTTGACCTTAGTGTTTCTAGAGGGAGTAGCCTCTAGAAGTCCACATGGGAGTTCCATGTGTGACAATCGTTCTCCAGATCGTACTCCTCTGTGAATTGAGTTGAGTTGATATGTGAGGAAACTTATCTGAGAAGGGATAAGTGTGTTTGGGCTTATAGCCCAATGTCCTTTGTGGAGAGCACATGAAGGCATGTCAAGGGAGTTGACCTTGACGTCACACACTATGGGGCCTCTAGAAGTCCACATGGGAGTTCCATGTGTGACAACCGTTCTCCAGATCGTACTCCTCTGTGAATTGAGTTGAGTTGATATGTGAGGAAACTTATCTGAGAAGGGATAAGTGTGTTTGGGCTTATAGCCCAATGTCCTTTGTGGAGAGCACATGAAGGCATGTCAAGGGAGTTGACCTTGATGTCACACACTATGGGGAGTTGACCCTACGTATTCCTAGAGGGAGTAACCTATAGAAGTCCACATGGGAGTGCCATGTGTGACAAACCTTTTGCTACTATGGTGGTTGTGTATCACTGGTGGAGACTCTGTGTCTCTGGACAATAGTTGTGTACTACTATGGAAAGAAACCTCCCTAGATAAGAGGGAGTGTTGATGTTTCAACATCAGGTGAACCTTCTCCTAGATTGGCATGCAAACCAAGGGAGATAAGATACATTTATCAGGTGCACTTGTGGTAAATGGGCCCAGACATAGTCCTTCCTTGATCATGACAAGGAATAATATGGACTCGAGGTGCTGGAAGTGCTTTCCACGTGTTAGTTAGCATCAGACCGACATTCACTCATAGGTGTGTACATGTGGTGAAAGATCCTGGTGTCGTCTTTGTCCTAGTCATGGTGATTTGACAAGGAATGATAAAGACTCAAGATGCTATATGCTATTACATGTGGACCCAGAGTGAGTCTTATCTTAGAGAGAGTTAGTTGGCTCAGAAGGGGATTTGCAGAAGGAGTTTCTCCTCGATTCAGGTGGGAGAGAGACGTCTTCCAAGACTGACATACAAGTGTCACGAGTCTAGGTTGAATTTTGTATACGTTAAAGACAAGCTTGTCATGATGCAAAATGTCTCCCTCGTTGAGAGGGAGTGTTGACGCTTGGACAACATCGAGAAAACATTCTCTTAGAATAATAATTAATAATATAATTATTAATTATTAAATATCATATATAATAAGTAAATGATAATAATAAATAGTTATTGATTAATCAAGGGACACATCCTTTCATGGATGGTCACCATATGTTCCCTATATATAAAACACTCATAATTGTAATAATATATCGATCATATCTCATATGAAGAAAAATAACAAACCCAAAGAGAGAGAGAGAGAGAGATTTTATTAATTTAAGGGAGTTCATATCAACAACAAGTTACATTTTCCAACAAATAAGAAACAACTTACAACACCCAAACTGTCACACTAATTTTTTGTCTAGAAATCCGTGCCAAATTCGTATTGTTGCACAACCCTCCTCCAAAACAACACCTCAAAAACAATTCCCTCAATCTATTGTACGATCACTTCTACAACAAGGAATGCTTAAAACAACCTTGATTTTTGTGCCAACAAAACGCCTTGAAAATCATGCCCTCCTCCCTATTGTATGGACTGTACAGATCCGTATAGTATGACCTCCAACACAACAATAAATTTCAACAAGTCTTGCACATAAATATGTCTTGGGAAATGTGCCTAATATCCCTTGGGAAATGCGCCCAACTTGCTGCCATTTCCTCTCCTTCTCAAAGCTCTCTCAGAAATTTCTCAATCTCTTCTTCTCTTGTATTGCACACTACCCAATGCACTCTTATAATTTGAAAGTGACCTTTCACCTTCCAAGTGTCTTTTTACCTTCCCCATCCCTAAATGTAAAGGCCAATATCTAACTTTCCTTTACATGATTAAGGGCCATGATTCATTCCTTTACAAATTCACTTTATAACATAAGTGTACTTTATGAAATAAAGTCACTTTAATATTAATAATAATAATAATAATCTAATTTTAAGTTCATGGCCAAACCAAACACCAAATTGGTGTATGAGACCCCATTGTTTGTGGGACAAGGGAACCCCCTCCGTCTAAATACATATGCTACCCCCCTCTGGATTTGAACTTGTGACCTCCTAGGAGGAAACACGTGTTCTCAACCATTAGGCCCACGCGGACTATATAAAATGTACACTTAATAAAAAATCACTTTACTAAAATAACCACTTTATTACAACTTTATAAAAGTCCATTACAAAGTCAAGTGCCTAGTAGTGTAAGCACAAGGTCACTTCTGCATACAAGACAAAACATGTGGAGTACCTCCCGAGCTATAAAAGATAACAATTCACCCCTTCAAGGCATCCCAACTGCTACATGAATTCTTCAAATATGCACCACTTGCGTCACCCTCATGTCTGTCGGTTTTCACCGTGGAAACAAATTGCACTTGAACCGCCAAGTCATATGCATTTCATTCAAAAAAATCACCACCAAACTTAGGAACTGCAAGAACTCAAAACCAACCATACCTTTCCAACGACACCCTTGGTTGCACCCATGGTTCAAGTCTGTTGTCTTAGACCTTCACTTGCCCAAGCAAGCAACTCTCTGTATGAACTCCCCTCAATCACCATCCGCAGCTCCACAAACCCACAAGACCTTTGCTGTGATACAAGGCTAAGTCCATCCGTCCACTTCAAAAATTCATCCAAGTCCCAAACTTCACATGCAACCGGACCAACCCATCCCCAATTTATTTCCATCTCTACACCTTGATTTCTTTCGCTTCAAGGCACCATGCACCCACTGCTGAATTGTCAAGTCACACTGTTGTTAACTGACTATTGTAACTCTGCAAAGATCTACGTCATTTGAAGGCTACGATGAACCCACTCATCCAACAACCCAACTCAACTCAATTTTTTTTCTCGGCGATGCACGACACAAATATTTCATGATGGAAACACACCCAACCAACTGCTTGTTGCAGAGGTCCTCTAGGTCGCCTCAAGTTGTTCGCCCAAGTTCTTCAAATTGATGTAGCCCAGAACTGCTCCCCTTTGCAATCACTTATGTGATCACCCTCTACGCTTCACTTCTGCGATCACTTATGTGCTTCATTTTTGTGATCACTACTACGGTTAGATCTACAACAAATCTTGTGTTCATTTTCCTTGTCCAAGTGCTCAGTTTTCTCAACGAACTATGTGCCTGGTCTCTCAAGGTTTTCACAACATGTCCGACATTGACTTCCGTTACACATCAAACCAACCAAGTCTATACCCAAATTGTCTATGCGATCAACTTTGTGATGCGTTCTGTGATCACCCACCCCATCCAAGTGCTTTGTTTCACCATAAACTCCGCTCTCTGTCTACACAAGGTGTGCACCCAAATTTACCTACCACTGCATTATCATCTGAACCTTTGTCGTAAGTCTGATGCAAAGTCTGCAATGAACCAACTCGCTCCACCGGACGGTTCACCAAGTCTACGAACATTCCACCAAACTATCTTCGCAACAATCTGTCATCAAAGTTGGCTCTCATACTATCTATCATCGAGATAGTGGTGAAGAGCTCACCAACCCTTCATCAAAATATGCAATGATCAAGCTCTGATACCATTTTTCACATCCCCAGAGTGTGCCTAGCCATCTTGCGATCGTGCACCTCTTAAGGGCATGCGACACCACGACATTTCTCACTTGGTTGTTTGGAAACACTGAGGATACTTCATCCAGACTACGCCTCTTCACCTAGAGCATACCCATACTCCATTCTAGGCTATTAGCGAGTCACACTCCTACTATAATGAAACTCTTGTATACTTAAACAATTGTTAATTGTTTAACACTTAGTCATATATAAACATACTTTCATGAACATGAGAAACCAAGAGAACACCAACAAAACAAACGAAACACATACACGGAAATAGTGCGAGCGACATGAACCGTGCCTAACACCCAACTAAGTCTTTGTTATTGTGAAACAATTAAAATATGAGCACTACCGTCCCAATTTACAACCTGGTAGAGTCACATGACTCACCTCACCTCACCAAGGCACTCATACACAGATTCATCACAACAAGACTCTCTGTCGCAAACATTTCTACAACCTCCTACGGTGACCTCATACGTGCCCTCAACCACAGACTTCTTGTCCCTTCATTTCCATAGAATTCACAGATTTTGGTTATGTCTCACACATGCCTCCAACAAACCTGTGTTTCTAGAGTTCCCAAAAATCAGCCCAAAAGAAGGTCACCCCATCTTCGTCACAAAATCTCCTCAAGGAAACACAAGTCCTCCCATGTGGAGTGACTTGGCTCCTTAAGGGAGCTTGCCCATTTTTGTCTAAGCCCGTCTGAGAACCACAAAGCTCATCTTGCTCTCTTCCAATTTTCCCTCTTTGGTTGTGCACCCTTGTGCCTTTATATGTGTCGATCCATACCAATCGTCGCGTCTCTATGCCCATGGGTGAGCTGACCCATCATTTCACCAAGTCGTTCCCCTTTTCAAGGTTGGGTCGACTCCTCATGTAGGTGTGTTTGGGAATCTTTCCCAACCGAACCACCGAATGCCTAGTTCCGACGTCTGACTGGCCCACCGAACACCTTGTTTCGTCGTCTAGTTGACCACCAAACTCTTGTTCGACTCCCCCCATCCGTCCAACCAACCTGTGATTTGGGTGAGCGTGACGCTTAGCCAAGTCGAGTCAACTTGTTTAGGCACGACCTCCTCATGCCTTAGTCAATTTGTCTATTTCATGTAGCACCCAAGTCTTACCCTCAACCATTCATTAAACCATCTGTCGTCTGACTTGTGTTGCAAGGAATCTTGGGTGGAGTCACCCCTTGGCACATTGCACGCTCAAGGAACCCCAACTCTCCCCATATATGAATATTTTGTTTCTTCAAATGCATCGAGCATCCTCCCTGCCTGATTTCCTTCGTTTCGATCTGTGGTGGAAGTGCATGCTCCTGGGCTTTGCGCCCAAGGCCTTATAGATATCTTTATCGAAGGGGATCATTTAACATGCGGTGTCACTTTGGGCCTCGATGCTTGGACAAGAATTTCACTGTGGCAAAGAGAATTAAAGGTAAAAATATGTCTATCAAAATCTTTGCCACTAACACCTACAAGGAGTGCAATGTTCCAACTCCTAACCTCACTTAACCTACAAGGTTTTCATCTTAGCAATTAGATGAAAGAAGAGAAAAAGCGCTATGTTTCAAATGAAACAACAAGTACAATAATGGGCATAAGTGTGGTGAGAAGAAATTATTCTACATAAATTGTGAAGAGAAAAAAGAATTAGAGTTGAAACCTTCTCAAGATCTAGAACCAAAATAGACTACTCCACCCATATCTTATCATGCTTTGGTTGGAATTAAAGCTCCTTAGAGTCTTAAGAGATGAAATATCAAAATAAAAAGTAATAACGTTGATTGATTATGGTAGTATCCATACATTAACCAAGAATTAACTAAGCATCTCAATTTCTTTATATATCCAACACCAAATTTTCAAGTAATGATTGTAGATGGAGGTACCATAAATTGTTCAAGTAAATGTTATAGTATTAAGATAATTGTGGGGGATGTTTATGGGACAACCTAATGATTTCAATCATAACGAGTGGGGTCTATGTGGTCTTAGGGGTCCAATGGTGATTAGGAATAGTGGCTATGAATTTTCAAGAACTTTTCTTGAGATTTTTCACGGAAGGCAAGGAAATTAAACTCAATAAGTATGTCAAAGAAACCATCTGAAGTGATAAGCTCTAGTAGTGTGACAAAATTATTAAAAAAGGGACACTTGGGAGTAATTCATTGTACAATTGTGATCAATAGATGCACACACATTTAATTCATTTGTGCCCTTAGATCTCCAAAGAGTTATACACAGTCATTCAAAGGGATTTTTTGAGATGCCTAAAGGTCTTCCTCCTGCTCAAGAGCGTGATCACACTATTCAACTCAACCCAAGAAGTCTTCCTCCCAACATCCGACCTTACAGATATCCATGTGCCTAGAAGTACGAGATTGAGCATTCGGTTCAAGAAATGTCAGATGCTAGCATCATTTGATCTAGACAAAGTGTTTTCTCTTTACTAGCAGTGATGATTTTAAAAATGATTATTCATGGTACGTGTGTAGATTATAGAAATCTCAACAAGATTAACATTAAAGATAGATTATAGAGAGTTCGACAAGAATAAAATTAAAGATAAGTTTTTTATACTTCTTGTTGATGAATTATTAGATAAATTTTAGGGAGCAATTTTCTTTACTGAGTTGGATCTTCATTCGTGATATTATTAGATTAGAATGAGGGAAGAAGAGATTTCGAAAACAACCTTTCCAACACATGAAGTTCATTATGAGTACTAAGGCACCTTCCACATTTATAAGGTTGATAAAGTATGTTTTCAAGCCCTTCCTAAGAAAATTTTTGTTGATTTTTTTTATGATACACTAATTTACAACAAATATTAGGAATAGCATGTAGAACATGTTGAGATGGTCTTAAAACTATTAGAGTGACAACTATTTCAAAACCTTCCAAATGTGCCTATGGGGTTTAGGAAGTGGAAAACTTGGGGCATATTGTACCTCATTAGAGCATCAAGGTGGACCCTAATAAAATTAAATCTATGATGGAATGATGAATTCCCAAAACCCTAAAGAATCTTAGGGGATTCTTAGGATCGATAGGTTATTACTGCAAGTTCATCAAGAACTACGGTCAAATATCAACTCCTATAACAATATCATTGAAAATGATGGGGTTTCTTTACTCAAGAAGTAACCCACGCCTTTGAGAAACTGAAGATGGCCATGTGTACCACTCTTGTATTAGCCACACCTGACATCACAACAACCTTTATTGTAAAGTGTGATGCCTCGATACATGGCACTGGTGCAATTTTAATGCAAGAAGGTAGGGCCCTTACCTTTGAAAGTTGTCAGCTTAATGAAAGAACTTAATCAAACCCATTTATGAGAATAAAGTTGGTCATACTACACAGTTAAGAAATGACACCCTTACCTAGTAGAAAGAAACTTCTAGGTAAAAATAAATCATGATAGTCTAAAGTGTTGAAGATTGAGCAGATTTGGAAGATATCCTTATTTTATTTGACCCAGACAAACCCTAAAGAATACTATGATAATATATTTGTTAAAACAACCCTAGTGTGCCTTTGTAAAAGTTGGGCCTATTGTGCCTTGACACATAAAATGAAAAATAGAAAGATAAAGTGATAAGTCGACCAGACCTAATTTTACGTTGGCCAACTATTATTTATAAGAGAGGAAAACACCTCATTTGAACACACACAACACAAGTTTTGTGGCTACATAAGTGTGCAAGTCTTGAAGAAGAAGCTACTGCAGCTAGGTGTAACGTTGTGAAGGCTCTTGGTATATCTCTTGGATACATCTTGGTTAAATGGTGTGTTGAGATTTGGGTACCTTGGAAAGTGGTCCCCTTGTGTTTGTGAGCTTCTAAACACATGTGGGAAGTACTTTGTACCTTGTACCATGTACTTTATGTCTAATTTCACTTTGACTTGGGAGATTTAAGTCAAAAGTGAAATTTGGTCATTTTAGCCTAAAAAGACAATTAATTCATTGTGGGTGAATTAAGGGGCATAAAGTGAAACTATGGAAACTTAAGTAAAGTGGGTTTTGAGTTGAGATTTACTTGAGATGATCTCAACCATTGAATTAGGATGAGATGAGATGATCTCATCCACTCATTTATTAGGTTTTCTTATGCATCCTTAAGGAGGGCGCACAGGGAAAAGGAGAGGCTAATTGTTCACTTGTTCACCTTGAGAGTTTGGTGAGGAGTAGAGAAGTGATAATTTAGAGGAGAGAGAAACAAGCTTGGATGCACATGTTCATGGAGGGCGCAAGGCTAGTTGGAGCCTCAGTTATTTGGTGTGAGTGTGTTTGCTAGGAGGAGGGCGCAGTTGAGGAGGAGGGTGCATCATCAACACGGAGGACTTTCAGAGCTCAGTTTGCAGTGAGGTATGTTTCAATGGGAAGCTACAACTCAGTATCAGAGTACCATGGGAGGGTTTCTCCATTGGAGCTTTCATTTGGTAGAGCGCTTCAGTTCAGTGGTCTAGACAACATTTTTGGAGGGCACACCTTCCTAGGGCGCACTTGCTTCAGTTGGGCTTGTATTGCAGCTTGGATCACGCTGCTATTGAATAAGGTTCTTATGTTTATTGTACTTGTTGTATTCCACCTTCTATTCTCCACACATATACACTCATATTCCAAACTGGTTTTCTCCCGGGGGGGGGTTTATCTAGGGTCATGTTGACCAAAAATACATGTGTTCATTTTCATGTATGTTAGAGTTTAGAACTACAATATTTTCAGCAGTAAAAATCTCTAGGTGTGTTACATATATTTTGGTATGCATGTGTTAACCTCTTGGTGACAAAAACTACATGCTAGATCACCTAAATGGCCTATGTAACTGTAACAAATCAACAAAGAAGTTCTTGAATTGTTTGTTGTTATAAAACAACAACAAACCCTTGTTTGACAGTTGAAACTTAGAGCCAACTTGAGGTCAAAGACATACCTAGTTGGAAGCTTGATAGGACCTGGAAAATCTTCATGGTATCAGAGCTTGGTGGCTGATTTTTGCTGAGTTTTGGACAACATATTGAGGGACTATTTTAGACACCTTTTGGGCAGATTTTGTAGACAACCATTGACCGAGTTCAGTGGCAGCTTGTTGACATATTTTTGTGGAGGGTTGCAGAGCAGTTTGTGGACATTTTCATCAGTCTCTTTTTACACCTACGTGGTAGGAGTGAGGCTGATTTTTTCAAGACCTCTTTTCACACCTATATTGCTAGGAGTGAGGTCGGTGTTAGTTTGCCTCTTTTCACACCTGTGTTGACAAGAGTGAGGCAACATTCCTTTACAGTTGCAACATTAGTTTGAGTGCAAAGAGCAATGATGTCAGCATCTCAGATGCGTGTGGAGGATAGGTGTTATCGGACTAATTGGTAGGTGTGGACACTAACTAATCTCCCTAGATCCACCTAGATCTAGAACAAAACACACCAGAACATGACGCTTTCCTTAAGTTTTAAATATTGAATTTACTAACTAAAGANACATCTTGGTTAAATGGTGTGTTGAGATTTGGGTACCTTGGAAAGTGGTCCCCTTGTGTTTGTGAGCTTCTAAACACATGTGGGAAGTACTTTGTACCTTGTACCATGTACTTTACGTCTAATTTCACTTTGACTTAGGAGATTTAATTCAAAAGTGAAATTTGGTCATTTTAGCATAAAAAGACAATTAATTCACTGTGGGTGAATTAAGGGGCATAAAGTGAAACTATGGAAACTTAAGTAAAGTGGGTTTTGAGTTGAGATTTACTTGAGATGATCTCAACCATTGAATTAGGATGAGATGAGATGATCTCATCCACTCAGTTATTACGTTTTCTTATGCATCCTTAAGGAGGGCACACAAGGCAAAGGAGAGGCTAATTGTTCACTTGTTCACCTTGAGAGTTTGGTGAGGAGTAGAGAAGTGAGAATTCAGAGGAGAGAGCAACAAGCTTGGACGCACATGTTCATGGAGGGAGCAAGGCTAGTTGGAGCCTTAGTTATTTTGTGTGAGTGTGTTTGCTAGGAGGAGGGCGCAGTTGAGGAGGAGGGTGCATCATCAACATGGAGGACTTTCATAGCTCAGTTTGCAGTGAGGTATGTTTCAATGGGAAGCTACAACTCAGTATCAGAGTACCATGGGAGGGCTTCTCCATTGGAGCTTTCATTTGGCAGAGTGCTTCAGTTCAGTGGTCTAGACAATATTTTTAGAGGGCACACCTTCCTATGGTGCACTTGCTTCAGCTGGGCTTGTATTGCAGCTTGGATCACGCTGATATTGTATCAGGTTCTTCTGTTATTGTACTTGTTGTATTCCACCTTCTATTCTCCACATATATACACTCATATTCCAAACTGTTTTTCTCCG
>JZKD02S1939611.1:45153-56516 GCA_000966675.3 Picea glauca
ATTTGGAGCGGTAGCTCAATAGGAGGATGCCCCCTCGAAGAGGCAAGTGAACAGGAGAGGATCCCTTCCATAATAGGATCCATTCTATGGTGTTGCCCTACCTCAAGGGTTTGATAATAATATTGTGTGGTTTCTTCTATCTTGCTTTGTGGATCTATTGTGTATTCAGTATTTGTGGTTATTATATTGGTAGATATATTCAGGTACTTAACAAAGTCTGTACTGACGCCCACTATGGGTCGTCATTTGTGGAGTCGCCAGATAATTTTCTTGAAATTATCAAAGAGACAAGGGAATCACCCTTAGTGGAGTCGCCATGTAATCTTTGTAAGATAAGGACTCTCGAGGAAAGGCTTACCGAAAAATGTTGTCTTTTGAGGAGAATTGACTCAGTGTTCCCCGACAACGACACCAAAATGTTATCGCACAGTTTGTACTTTGAAGGATAAAGGAAAGGTAAAGAAGACAAACTGATGCAACATGAGACTACCCCATCATTTTCACCTCAATAGGGTATCTCTTTCTATTTAGGGTGGTAGGCCCAGGGGAGACGTCCCCGATGACTTGGGGTTTTGAGAAGGCAAAGGCTTATGGCTAAGTAAAAGTTTCCCCCTCACAAGTCACCACCGATTAGAAAGTCCGGCAAAACAACCAATAAAGATAATGATAACCAGAAGTGTACCTGCCCGGAACAAAGCAACAAGAAAACTATATATATGCAAGATCACTTGTTGGTTAATACTTCATATAATCAAGGACTTTCTGATATAAAACAATTCACTGATAATATTGATGAAGCAAATCACTAATGTACAATAGAAATAGTCACAATACGTCACTTCATAATAAATGCTAAAGAAGCTTCACAACGAGCAATAATGATTTATCATCAATGTTACAATACCAACATTTATTAGAAGCAATGACTACTATGCTTTAGCCAATCTTTCAATTGCTTTAAAGATGTATAAAATATTGCATGGATATGATTATAACATAAGTAAATGACAATAGCAATAGGGTTAGTAGGTTAGTCTAAGCTATGGTTAGAAGGTGTTGATAATTGTTCAAAGTATTGGATATTTATGATCAAGGCACTCAAGCATAGAAGGTCTTAGATCAGTGCATTTATAGGGAAAATGAAGTCAAACTAGCTGCAAAAGTGACGCAGGCGTGCTCTCTCACGAGCACATCCAATCACAGGATCTTCTCCTTCATTGGCCCAAAGAACACTAACCGGTCCTTCTATTTCCCTATCGGGAAATCTACACCCACAGAACTCTTCGCTGCGACCCCCCTCTCTTACTTATCGGGGAATCGGACTTCGCGGTATCGCGAGGTCAATGGTTGAGTGTTTTGGATTCTCAAAACCCCGAACCCCAATGAAAGTCAACGCTGACCCTTCCTCTGCCTTGTCAGGATTTCTCCTATCGCGATTTCGCCACTCACGATATCAACCAATTGGATTTACCAAATCCTGAACCCCGATGTGCCGATACTCCGATGCGCACGTAGGTAGACTATTCAACGTCCCGTCACCTCTGTCGGGATTTCGGACTTCGCGGGATCGTGAATCCTAATGACAATGTTACGGGACTCTACTTTCCCCGAACTCCAATAACTCATGCCACCCGTCTTCCACTAATTTCTGTGGCCCCATGCTCCGTTAGCTGTCAGGATATCGCGTTTTGCGATATTGCAATTCCTGATGCAATGATTTCCTTGTCTCCAGGAATCCCGATTTGTTGAACCCCGACTTCCTCAGATCTCCCGACACGCGTCCCGAATGATGGGCGGTCCAGATCGAACCTCGGACTTCACCAAATACTAAAACCCAAATTACTTACTTGCGTGAGTTGCGATGGTCGAAGTGCCGATGGACTTTTGATCTCGTCCACGTGTCCCGACTGATGAATGGCTCAAGTTGATTCGGAGTTTCTGCTATGGAAATTCACGATCACTTGTCCTCGTGACTCCCGATTCCGCGAACCCCAACTCCTCAATATCCCGATTGCTTATCCTCTGCTCACGAAGGCTTAAATCCGGTGCAACTCCTACTAAATCAGACGGTTGACGGGTAGCTGTGTGCAGATCTGACGGTCCACAATCCCTTGAGCTTAAACCCTGGACATGACTGTATCCTCCTCGCTTCTCTGGCAGATCTGACGACTGGCGGGATTTTACCAATCCTCTCCACAAGATCCTGACCGTTTGTCTTCTCCTCCTCGATACGTTCATGAAGTGAACCAAGGACTTCTTTCCAGACTTAATCACCTGTGACACAAAACTCCGTCACCTTGAACCTCTCGATACGCTCCAACCCCTTATGCTATCTTCAATAGATCCAAAGGAGTTATCCCTCCTGAGCTTTCTCACGACTCTGAGTCTTAGAGAAGATTCTTGCACACACTCCTTGCGGAAACTCTCAGACACTTCCAAGTGATGAATACCTTCGACCCTGTGCACACCTGCAGCAACAGTCTTTCAATGCTCCGCTCAGATTCACAACTGAGACTTTCCTTAGCCTGCGCACTCCTTGCACGGCTCCTATAACCCAATTTCACTTCTGGGTGAATGAGAACAAGAGTAAAAATCTGAGCCTTCTGTCAACGCACTCCTTGCGGACGACTTCAACTGCACCCCTTGCAGAAATCCTTGCTCAGATAGAGAAACAATTGAAACTCATTTCTTCTACTTCCTTTCTCATCTTTCAAACACTCAGCAAGAAACCATTCATACATAGCATGTAAAGCAAATGCATAACAGGAAGTAAATACTTATGAGCATAGCATTCAACATACATACACATGGAACAAACACAAAACCATGGATTTGAATCAACCTCTTCTATTAATTCAAACTTTGTACATGGGTGTTCTTCCACATCTCTCTGCTTCTCTTATATGCTCTTCCTGTTTCAATAATAATACAAATGCACAATGAGGGTGTCTATATCATGTTTCCCTCTTTCTTTCTAAAACTGTCTAATCTAATATTAAATTCTATCTACCTATTTCATCTCAACATAAATGCCTCCATCTACTTCAGACGAGAGCGGGACACTTAAGGTCTGATTACATTTACAAGTGCGTCTCATCTTAATGACTTCATTTAATATGGTGCAACAATCTAAGAGAATTTCAAAATTTGTGTTGGCGTGTGCCCAGCTGTCTTTTGCCTTCCGCTCTGGCTCACTTGACGTGGGAGATGCTCCTACATCATACTCCCTCGCTTGAAAAACTTTCATGGGCTCTTGTCCATGAGCTCCTGTACGGTATGTCCATGCTTATGTATCTCTGCCTCAGTTTCCCAGCTGGCATCTTCAACTGGATGGCCCTTCCACTTGACCAAATATTTGAAATATTCTTTCCTTCTGGTCTTCTTACCCACTCGTTTATCCAGTATCCGCTCCATTTGTGGCTTATCTGCAATTGGCATCTGCTTTTTCCACTGAACCTCTGACTGTTCATCACTTCCAGTCTCTGTTTCCCCAGCTCTATATGGGTATAAATATGAGATATTGAATATCGGAGAAATTCTGATCCCATCGGGTAATCCAATCTCATAAGCATTTTCTCCAATTTTCTTCAAGACCTTGCAGGGTCCAATTTTCTTCATTTTCAACTTATTATATGTTCCCCTCGAGAACCTTTCTTTCCTCAAATGTGCTAGAACTAGATCACCAGCCTCGAACTGAAGTTGTCTTCTATGTTGATCGGCTCTGCGCTTATATTCCTGACTTGAATTCTGCAACCGCTCCTTCACCTGGCTGTGAAGTCCCTTCATCGCTTCTGCGAAATCTTTTACACTAGCGCTTCTAGTTGCATTCTATTCTGAATCCCTCAATTCAGAAATTCCTCTCGGCTGTATGCCATAAACAACCTGGAATGGACTATGTCTTGTGCTTCTGTTAACAGAGTCATTGTAAGCAAACTTTGTCTGCGACAATATATTATCCCAATTGCTGTGGTGCTCTGTCACCAAGCTTCTCATCAAATCTCCTAGACTTCTATTTACCACTTCTGTCTGTCCATCTGTCTGAGGATGATAAGCCGAACTAAATAACAAGTTAGTTCCCAGCTTCTTCCATAAGGTTCTCCAGAAATTCCCTATGAACTTCGTATCTCTATCTGAAACTATGCTCCTTGGTAACCTGTGAAGTCGAATGACTTCTTTGAAAAACAAGTTCGCGATGTGAGTCGCGTCACTGGTTTTCTGACATGGGATAAAATGTGCCATTTTGGAAAATCTATCCACCACCACAAAAATTGAATCACAACCTCTTTGTGTTCTTGGAAACCCCAATACAAAATCCATACTAATTGCATCCCATGGCCTTTTAGGTATGGGAAATGGTTGATAAAAACCTGCATTCTGCTTCCTTCCCTTAGAATGTTGACAAATCTTGCATTTGTCCACAAATCTCTTGACCTCTGATCACATCCCTGGCCAAAAGTATGACTCGCTCAGCTTGGCGAATGTTTTGTCATGACCGAAGTGTCCGACCAATCCTCCGTTGTGTTTTTCCTTCAGCAAATTCTCCCTCATGGAGAAATTTGGAATACACGGCTAATTGCCTTTAAATAGAAATCCTTCTTGGATCATGTACTCAACCCATCGGCTTCTATCCCTGAGAGATGGATTCCCAGTTGCTTCTATCGGCTTCTATCCTTGAAGTCTGGATCATCTACATACATGTCTCTGAGATCATCAAAACCTAACGTTTTGACTTGAAACTCCTGCAACAATAAACACTTCCTGCGCAAAGCGTCAACAACTTTGTTAGCAGTACCAGAAATATGTTTTATCACAAATGTGAAATTCTCCATATACTCAACCCATTTGACATGCCTCTGATTCAACTTCTCCTGTTGAGTCACAAACTGTAATGCATGGTTATCACTGTATAGAATAAATTCTTTCAGAATCAAATAATGCCTCCACTTCTTCAATGCCTGTATGATGGCATAAAACTCCTTATCATATGTGGAATACTTCACCTTCACTTCATTCAGCTTCTCGCTGAAATATGCAATTGGCCTGTCTTCCTGACTCAAGACTGCCCCGATTGCAAATCCCCTTGCATCGCATTTCACTTGAAATGTTTTTCGAAAATCCGGCAACACCAGAACAGGTTGTTCCGTGATCTTCCTCTTCAACAAATTGAAACTCTTCTCAGCCTCTTCAGTCCAGTGAAAATATTTATGTCTTTTCTTCACTGTATCCATCATTGTTGTGCTAATTCCACTGAAATTTCTAATGAACTTTCGGTAGAAACTATCCAATCCGTGAAAACTTCTCACCTCAAATATGTTCTTCGTTGATGGCCAATTTTTGATTACCTCCACCTTATCTGGATCCATCCTCAACTCATCGCAGAAATAACAAATCCCAAGTAAATGAGCTCTGTCTTCATGAATGAGGACTTCTTCATGTTTATCAACAACTTCTCTTGCTATAATCTCTTCATCACTGTAGCCAAATGCTTCAGATGTTCAGCCTCCATTTCACCGTAAACCAATATGTCATCCAGATACATAATGACAAATTTCCCGATGAAATCCCTTAGGACTTCGTTCATCAACCTCATAAAGGTACTTAGCGCATTTGTTAAGCCAAACAACATAACAAGCCATTCATACAGCCCTTCATTTGTCTTGAATGTTGTTTTCCATTTATCACCCTATCTCATGCGAATCTGGTGATATCGGCTTTTCAAATCGATCTTTGAAAAATAATTGGCTCCGCTCAAGTAGTCCATCAGATCATCCATCCTCGGCAATGGAAATCTATACCTGATGGTTATCTTATTGATCGCCCTTGAGTCGGTACACATCCTCTAGCTTCCGTCTTTCTTCGGACTGAGTACTGTCGGAACAACGCATGGACTCAAGCTTTCCCTGACTAATCCTTTGTCCAATAGCTCCTGGACTTGCCTTTTAACCTCTTCATTTTCTTGCGGTGTCAATCTGTACGCGACGTTATTTGGAAAACTGGCTCCTAGTATGAGATCAATGTGATGACTCACACTTTTGATCGGTGGCAATGAACGAGGTAGTTCGTCCACTACTATGTCAGCGAACTCTTCCAGCAGTTCCTGAACTTCTTCTAGCAAATCATCCACTCTTGTGCCAGTTAGAACAATTTTCGGTTTTCTGACCACAATGAACTGTGGATCCTCCTTCTTCTTAACCTCTGTAAGAAGTTCCTTCCCACTCATGAGAAGTACTGTGTTGCTTACTTCCGGCTTCACCTCCTTATCCTTAATTGGAAGCAACATGTGTGTCCTCCCATTCTTCTCTAGGGTGTATGTGTTCATTCTCCCATCATGAATCACATTTCTATCATATTTCCATGGTCTACCCAGCAATAGGTGACAAACATCCATGGGAATAACATCACACAAGATTCTATCATTATATCCACCTATCTTGAATTCAACTAAGCATTGTTTGGTGACATTTACCTGATGGCCTTTTTGTAGCCACAAAACTTTATATGGACTTGGATGATCAGTCGTCTCCAGCTCTAGCTTCTCTAACATCTCATTTGAAACGAGATTGTCCATGCTATCGCTGTCCACAATGACCTTGCATGCCCAACCCTTGGTCTTGCAAGCTGTCCTGAAAAGTCTGGTCCTTTGGACTGAACTTTCCACCTCTTTCTCTGGTGTCAAAAAGACTTTTCACATCACCAACGATCTTCCGCCTTCAGCGTCTTTTGCCTCAACATCTCGCCTAGGTGCCTCGTGAATGTGAGTTTCTCCAACCTCTTTCTTTTTATCTGGACACTCGAATGACTTGTGCCCATTCTTTCCGCATGTGAAGCATGTGATTACTCCACCTCTTCCTCTTCCTCTACCTCTGGTATGAGGAAATCTATTATTATCAGCATATCCTCCTCTCTGCACAGTATGTTGTTCTCTTTGCTCAGTGTATTTCCCTCGCTGTGAGCTTCCACCTCTCTCTGTCCATGCCTGAGGTTTCTTCCAGTCGTCCCTGGGCTTCTGGATTCTTTCCTGGGCAACTGATTTTCCTCTGGGCTGACTTCTGCCTCTGCCCCTCTAACCTTGCTTTCGGCTCAGCTTCTCTTCAACTTTCAAAGCCATTTGATAAGCATCCTCCATAGTCCGGATGGTTACCATGCTCATTTCATCTTGAATCTCATATCTCAGGCCATTCATATACCTGGCCACTTTTTCGTCATTGCTTTCGCGATGACCTGCCCTGATATTCAACCTGTAAAATTTCTCAGTATATTCCTTTACTGTCATCAGCTTCTGTCTCAGGTTCTGCATTCTCCTGAACAGAGTAATTTGATAGTCCCTAGGGATGAATTTTGCCTTCATCTTTGCAATCATCCTGTCCTAGCTCTTAATCTTCTGCTTGCCTTGGCAACACCTATCTGCTTGTAGTTCATCCCACGGCTGCATGTCCTTTTAATCTTGTGATGGCATGCTTGACTTTCTTGTCCTCTTCGATATCTTCATAGTCAAAGTAGGTGTCTAGAGCTCTAATCCAATCTAGAAGCTCTTCTACATCCAGATTTCCCTCATAAACTGGAACGTCCATTTTTACCTTTGCACCTATTCTTGCAACAGCTTTAAGCAAGCGTTCATTTGCTGCATCTTCTGCTGTGACCTCTTCTTCTCCATGTCCAACATCATTTTCATTTTCAGACTCATTGATATCTCCTACATCAGCTGTGCGTCTTTGTCTTATTTCCATGTCCACAACTCTAACGCGTAAGTTATGTAGATCTCTTTCTACTTCTAGATTATGCACTTCTCTACCCCTTCCTCTGGGCGTTTCCCTTTCCTCCTCTGGATTGGGTGATTGTCTATCTCTTCTTCTCAGCAGCATGGTGAATTCTCATTTTCCTTGCTACAGAAAGCAAAGAAGCTTTTCTAAGCTCTGATACCACCTGACGCAGACGCACACTCTCACGAGCACGTCCACTCACATGATCTTCTCCTTCCTCATCCCGAAGAACACTAACCGGTCCTTCTATTTCCCTATCGGGAAATCTACACCCACAGAACTCTTCGCTGCGATCCCCCTCGCTTACATATCAGGGAATCGGACTTCACGGTATCGCGAGATCAATGGTCGAGTGTTTTGGATTCTCAAAACCCCGAACCCCGATGCAAGTCAATGCTAACCCTTCCTCTGCCTTGTCAAGATTTCTCCTATCGCAATTTCGCCACTCGTGATATCAACCAATTGGATTTACCAAACCCCGAACCTCGATGTGCCGATACTCCGATGCACACGCGGGTAGACTATTCAACGTCCCGTCACCTCTGTCGGGATTTCGGATTTCACGGGATCGTGAATCCAAATGACAATGTTATGGGACTCTACTTTCCCCAAACTCCGATAACTCATGCCACCTATCCTCCACTAATTTATGTGGCCCCACGCTCCTTTAGTTGTCAGGATATCGCGTTTCGCGATATTGCGATTCCTGATGCAATGATTTCCTTGTCTCCAAGAATCCCGATTTGTCGAACCCCGACTTCCTCAGATCTCCCGACACACGTCCCGAATGATGGGCGGTCCAGATCGAACCTCGGACTTCGCCAAATACTAAAACCCAAATTACTTACCTGCGTGAGTCACGATGGTCGAAGTGTCGATGGACTTCTGATCTCGTCCACGTGTCTCGACTGATGAACGACTCAAGTTGATTCGGGGTTTCCGCTATGGAAATTCGCGATCACTTGTCCTTGTGACTCCTGATTCCACGAACCCCGACGCCTCAATATCCCGATTGCTTCTCCTCAACTCACGAAGGCTTAAACCCGGTGCAACTCCTACTAAATCGGACGGTTGGTGGGTAACTGTGTGCAGATCTGACAGTCCACAATCCCTTGAGCTTAAACCTCGGACGTGACCATATCCTCCTCGCTTCTATGGCAGATCTGATGGCTGGCAGGATTTTACCAATCCTCTCCACAAGATCCTGACCGTCTGTCTTCTCCTCCTCGATACGTTCACGAAGTGAACCAAGGACTTCTTTCTGGACTTAATCACCTGTGACACAAAACTCCGTCGCCTTGAACCTCTCGATACGCTCCAACCCCTTATGCTATATTCAATAGCTCCAAAGGAGTTATCCCTCCTGAGCTTTCTCACGACTCTGAGTCTTAGAGAAGATTCTTGCGCACACTCTTTGCGACAACTCTCAGACACTTCCAAGTGTTGAATACCTTCAACCCTGCGCACACCTGCAACAACAGTCTTTCAATGCTCTGCTCAGATTCACAACTGAGACTTTCCTTAGCCTGCGCACTCCTTGCACGACTTCTATAACCCAATTTCACTTCTGGGTGAACGAGAACAAGAGTTAAACTATCTGAGCCTTCTGTCAACGCACTCCTTGCGGACGACTTCAACTGCACCCCTTGCAGGAATCCTTGCTCAGATAGAGAAACAATTGAAACTCATTTCTTCTACTTCCTTTCTCATCTTTCAAACACTCAGCAAGAAACCATTCATACATAGCATGTAAAGAAAATGCATAATAGGAAGTAAATACTCATGAGCATAACATTCAGCATACATACACAGGGAACAAACACAAAACCATGGATTTGAATCAACCTCTTTTATTAATTCAAACTTTGTACATGGGTGTTCTTCCACAGCTCTCTACTTCTCTTCTATGCTCTTCCTGTTTCAATAATAATACAAATGCACAATGAGGGTTTCTATATCCTGTTTCTCTCTTTCTTTCTAAAACCGTCTAATCTAATATTAAATTCTATCTACCTATTTCATCTCAACATAAATGCCTCCATCTACTTCAGACAAGAGTGGGACGCTCAAGGTCTGATTACATTTACAAGTGCGTCTCATCTTAATGACTTCATTTAAGATGGCGCAACAATCTAAGGGAATTTAAAAATTTGTGTTGGCGTGTGCCCAGCTGTCTTTTGCCTTCCGCTCTGGCTCGCTTGACATGGGAGATGCTCCTGCATGAAAAAGTTGAAGGGATTGTTTGACAACTGAGAGGGGGGGGGTTAATCAGTTGTTACCGTGCTTAAACAATAATACTTCTTTTAAAAATCTTTGCAGAAACATTGAGTGATGATCACAATAATGCAGGGAAATAAACAATGGCACATTCAACATTAGTCACATATATGAGAAACACAGAGACAGATATTTCCCGAGGAAACCCATACAAGGGAAAAACCTTTTTTTCTTTATATGATAAGTAAAAATTACATTCTTTACATTATCATACATATGAGCACCAACTCACAATGAGGCTACAACCTCTATTTTGCAAGCTGCAACTTGCTGAGAGCACCAACTCTCTGTTTTCTCTAGCACCCACTAGAAGGAAGCGCCAACTCCCTGGTTTCTCTAGCACCAACTAGAAGGAAGCACCAACTCCCTATGTTCAAGCACCCACTTGAACCTTTGAGGACACCAGTCCTCCCTAGCACCTCCCTTCCACCCTGAAATATAAATCTTTGCTACTGAAACTTATTACAGTGATATGATGTTCAACAATGGCTTACCAAACTCATCACTGTTTTGCTGCATTTTGTTGCTCTATCTACCTCATTGCCTTTCTGCACACATGACTTGCGTTGTCTGCTCTTCTGATTTTTATGCTCTGTGCGCCATGTCCATTCACTCCACAGTTCCTCTTCTTTGCAATTTAGTTGTTGCACTCTTCTCCTTCTTCACACATGAATCACCTTATACAATAACAACCACAACAAACTGCAACAACAATAGCAACCACATCTCTTCTCTGTACCATGTATTTATATCTTATGTGCACCTTGTGTATGCAATGTTCGCAATGCCTCTGCATGCTAACTTCGCGCCAATCTCCTCCACATCTCAAGTGCTCTGCGTGATCATCATCGCAACTCATCAACTTCTCTGGCAGTTCAACCCCTGTGTCTATCATCACTAGGTGTCATACCGAGATTCCTTTTTCTCTCTGGAAGTTGAGACTCTTCGTCTTCTCTGTGAAATTCGAGCTCACCTTCTCTGTTTCAGTTACAAACTTCAATGCTCATCCATCTGTCAATCCCTTCTAAGAATAGTCTTCCTTTACTAGAGGAAGCTTGGAGATTCTTCATCTCCTCTGGCGATCACACAGAGGTCTCTTCGAATTCTCTACGTCATCAATGGTTTCTGGCAGTTTCACTGCATCGTGCCCCAGTAGCCCTCCGATCTTGTTTAAATTCATCTGCACCATTGGATATGCGGTGAGCAAATCTGGATGGCCAGAGTTTGTGCTTCCAGATCTACCATCAGGATTGGATTCCGGAGCCCCCTTGCCATTCTACCTTTAAGTGGTGGGGGGGGGGTCCAGAAATTGGCGCACATCTCTCG
>JZKD02S1939622.1:34345-49855 GCA_000966675.3 Picea glauca
TGATAACGTAAATACTCACAAAGTTTGCGATCAACCCTTGTATTCCTCATCATCTTGTCATATGTGTTGAATGGATTATATTTGTATTTCTTTTCTGCAACAAAACAATTGAAAAATAGTATTTCACACGATACTTAAATTCAATGTACATAAAAGAATAAATAAATTATTACATAACTTTGATGAACATGGTAGTTGGTATGGCTCCTCTTGCGACACAATTATGTTCATTTATTTTACCATCTTCTTCTACACTTTTTTTGGACATCCCTACAAACATGTCTTGTTTTTTTCCCTTTGTTTGTCCCTTGAAATTTTCAAAATCTCTTTGGAATTAAATTAAAAAAAAAAAAAAAAACATCAAATATAAAAATTACTTAATTTTTTTTGTAAAAATGAGATCCTGGTGCGTATAGTAACTTAACCCACACTAAGGCATCAACCATATTTATACGCATTGGTACATCGACCATACATATATGCACCGGTACAATATAATAGTGTTGTTGTGAAATTGAAAACATTTTACGAATTTTTGTATTCGGTCAATGTTTTATGAATTAAGAAAACCACAACTTTCTAAGTGTTGTTTATTACGCATCGTTAAGTTGTGAACAAATTTAAGACTTGGAGATTTCCATATAAAAACAATAATTTTTCCATTTTAAACTCAACGGTGTGCTTTGTAAACAATACTCCCCGGTGCGTATCTAAGTAAAATACGCACCGCCGACTGTGAAAATGATTTTTAAATATTATTTCTAATTTAAATAAAGCGGTGTTGTTTACAAACAAATACGCACCAGTGCTCTTACTATGTACAGAGTGCACTGGTCACTGTGAATGCATTTTTTTAAAAGAAAAAACCAACAGTGACAAGATGGTATGGGATCCAATGTAATGAATGGTTTCATTGCAACAGATAGGAAACACCCATCTATAAATAAACAAACCCTGTAAGAAAAAAATGCTTACAAAAAATTCTTCTCGTGAAATATAGAAAGAGAAAGCAAAAAAACAGTGAGGAAATTAGGGCTTCCAATACTGAAGGTAACTTTGAAACCCTTTTTTGGTTTGGGAAAGCACTGAAAATTGTTCCAATCAAATAGGAGAATGATTAAGATGATTAATAGAATGAAATCATATACCTGAAATTTCTCCTCTGGAGATTTTTCTATGTGATCTACAGTAATCCCCTCAAATTTGGTTCTTAAAAAAAATCCACCAACTCCGAAGTCTTTGTTGATAAATCTTTGTTGCACAAATCTGATTTCTAAATTTTGCCAAACAAATGAAAGAATGATTAAGGTTTTCCTTTATAAACACAAAAAATCAAATCCTCGCTCATTTTCCGTTGTATATTTTGGTGCATTGATGATAAACGCACGCGTTGTGTTTTTTTCAAAAGTTCCATTTTCGATGCTCTATACTGTGAGTAGCACATCGGTGCAATGTGTACATATAATGCACCAATTTATTTTCGTAATAAATTACAAAGTATTGATAGTAAGTGCACGTTACTTTTCTAACTTGCTTTAGTCGGTGCGCTATACAATTCGGAACGCACGTGCATCATGTGTAATTAATAACACACAGATGCGATGTGTAAGTAATAACGCATTGTAAGACAATTAAATTTGCACAATGCAAATGCAATCATCTGCATTTAAATTTTGAGGAGGTTTTGCTTTGTGAAGAAAATAATGAAGGTTAGTCTTTAGTGTTTCTTTATATAATGAAGTGCACCATCAAGTTATAAAAGTTATTCAAAATTATTTTTGAAGTCAAATTGTTCTATGCTACCGAAGATGACGGTTTTGGCTCAAATGCAAGAAAAAAAGAATTATAATATCAAATATCCAATTCTTTATATTCTATCTCATTTTATTTTTCTTTGGAAGTCCTTCAAGTTCTCTCACGTCGATTGCAATACATCTAGATTTTATTGATAATTAATTTATCCCATTGAATTTGTGTTATGTATGCAGGTGCAGTTGAATAATTGCTCATTGAATTTTGTAGGATCAAGATTCAGGACCGAGTTCAAATACTCAAGATATTCTTGTAGTCCCAAAATTCCACAACCTCTTATCAAAAGAAAGATATCGCAAGCAGATGTTTGATGAAAATGGACAACTTCTTTACCCTACCAATCCTAACATGTCATCTTCCAGCAACCAGCCTGGGTCAACAGTATTACATCGTGAATTGGATCTCTTTTATGTAGACAACCTTGTAGGGTGTAAGAAAAAGATGATTGAGTAATTGGATTTTTGGATTTTCAGTGCAACTAATGTAAATGTATTGCTTAATTCAACATTTGTCTTATAAAGTGGTTGGTTTCATGTTTATTATTGGGGAAAATATCCATGCTTCTAATGAGTGTTTGGTATAATTATTGAACATGTTAAAAGCATTGAGTTACTAGTATTATCGATGTATTGTTCAATATTTTTACAATCAGGATTCTGATGACGAGAACCTATCCACCATCTATCGTTGCACCCCACTACGATGTCAAGTCATGAGCTTCCTGCTAAATTAAAATAATTTAGAGAGGAAGCATATCAATAATGGTTGAAACAACCACTTATTCAATTCCCACTATGTCCTGAGTCACAATTCAAAACCTCGACAGTAACACTAGTGCTTCACTTGTTGGGGATGAAGGCAATGATATAGAGGTTGGTATGGATGATTTCTTGCGGGAGACCTAAGCCATGGAAGGAATGTTGTTATATGCATTCTAACAAAATGAACTAGGGGATGATGTTGATGTCATAGATACCTTCTACAGATGTCGTAAATCTATTTCCATCACCCCTCTATTTGGTCAAGTACATGGGTTTGCAAGGTCTACCCAGCTGGGGACAACAATGTTACTGTACAAATTGAAAGCAATGTATGGTATGTTAGATGTTGTTTCTCGACACTTTTGAGGTAACTAACCATTAAGTCCCCTAAATTTTTAAGGAATCTTGTCACACAACGAAGGAAGAAAAGGGTTGATTTTATTCATGCTTAATGACAGTGTACATTTCTATTGCCCACTGGTTACTCAAATACAAGGTACTTCCAAGTGATAATATATTGTCTGATAAATGCATAGAAGCAAAGCAAATGTTGAAAATGTTGGGTTGTTGAGTACATATCATACCACGCACGCTCGAATGATTGTATTCTATATAGAAACGAATATGTGGACAAAGAGATATGTCCAGAATGTGGGCATGATACATTGTGCCATAAATCAAAAAACAAGGGTAAGGCATATTGGTCCTAAAGTCTGCACCTAACTGCTAAAGGTAGAGTTAGACCACCTCAAGTTTGGAAAGGTTTGTTTTTTATTAATTAAGTTTGTGGGTTAACTAAATGATAGGTTTTCAAAGATGAAAATTTGATTGGACTGGACAAACAATATGAATGTGGGTTCTCCTTAGCTAATGTTATGAAATTTGATGAACAGTTGGGGATATGGAAAGATAAATAGAGGAAATAACAACAAGCAATGCAATGAATTACCTATTGTGTGGGAATTAAGACTTAAAATGATATTTTAAGGCCTAGAAAAATATCTGAATACAAACCATCCAACTAGTTGTCAAATAACTAATCTTTTTACTAAAACAATAGTTGTTTAACAAGTTGCATAACAATAAAAAGATGAGTTAGAACAATAGTTGAAAGAAGAAGGAAATGTACATTGCACACCTCACAATTTGCATCCAATATGAAATTAAAACACATGAAGACTTGAGCAAGAAAACACAAATGTCATCAATATATATATTCACCAGGTATAGAGCTTTACAATCGTATGAGCAGGTCCAACCAATTTTGATGCTTGAATCTTTTCACAAAAAAATGAACCCTCAAAACATACAAAAAATGCATATTTATCAGAGTTGTAGAGGCTCTCATCCATCTGGGACTGAGGCTTAACTATACACCACCAGTTGTAAAACAACTTATTAACTTAGCTAAAACTTTGTTGGAGTACATTAAGGTATACTTCGAGATTGACTTAATAAAAAAGGAGTGGTTCTCATCACACATAAAAGACCACTTATTATGCACGAATCTAAAAGAGTTTTGCAATTGAACAACTAAAAACTGCTACTAGCAATGAAACTAGACTGATGCACATGCTGGAGTGAACCGAGATTTGACAGAAAATGACTAGGAGTGACAAAACTAAGTTATGTATTGAGTACAAGCATGCATGTGCGTTGTTGGAGACCACTAAGAGATAATTGAATGTGTTGGCAGCATTTGTTTCTTCAACTTATCTCCTAGGGGAAAGAAGCAAGTCATCTTGGCGTTTTTCTTGAGTCTTTGATATTCCTTCTACGGACAAGATTATAGCTTCTTGAGTTCCCGATGGCTATCATCGAGTTGTTGTCAGACGAGCCATATGATTCCTTTGACTGGATCAACGTTCCTTGATTTGGCGCCATTTTCAACCTCAAAATATGCAATTAACGAAGATAAGTCACTTCGAAAATTCGACATTCAGGAGATTTGGGGTGCAAAGTATTCATATATCCTAGAGGACTGGACTCGCGAAGTTAGTAACCAACACATTCTAATTAACCTGGGATTAATTTATCCTTAAACATTTTGGGTCTTTGGGACCCCAACTCTTCAGCGTTCGAGAGCTTTCGAATGTAGAGCTTGAGAGTCTTCCAGAGTGACAACCTTTTGGATTTGACGTGGCAGTGTGAGGGAATTTCGCTTACGTGTCACAGAAAGAAGGGTGACACGTGTCACTCGAAATAGTACAGATGACGTGCCCAAAGGTGCTTGAAATGGGTGCCACGTGTCATAATAGATGAGTGCCACGCGTCTCAGGATTTTCGGCATTCGGAGCTACGGGGAACTGTGTTTGCTCTGGATGAAAATTTCTCAGAGTAATAATCTTGCAGAGTCATTAATTCATGCTTATATTAAGCTAATTAACCCGAGATTAAGACATTTTTACCATTAAATATTTCGGGAGTTCGGTACTCTGACTCTTCGAGGTTCGGGAGTTTCTAAATGCGAAGTCTAGATACCTCCCGGAGGCCCGAACTCGCAGAGTGACGTGGTACTTCGAGGCTCTAGTACTTCGGGAAACTGAGTTTGTTATGCACTGAAATCCCCCAGAATGATAATCTCTCGGAGCTGACGTGTCAACCTTTCGGTGCTTGGATGTTCGAGGCTCCGATACTTCAACATTTTGGCACTTTGGGGCTCCGGAGAACTGTATTTGATCTAAACTGAAATATCCCAGAGTGGCGATCTCCCRGATCTGACGTGGCCACATAAGGTCATTATCGCTAACGTGTCCACATGAAAGAGAGTGACACGTGTGACCCAAAAATGAGCAGATGACGTACCCAAAGGGCCTGAAATGAGTGCCAYGTGTCTACARCTCTTTRGGGTTACRATGATCTGYGCTTGTTCTGAACTAAAACCTACCGAATGGTTGATCTCCTGGATCTGACGTGGCAGTTCGGGGCTCCGACATTTCGGGGTTTTGTGAGACTTAAATAAAGATGAGCTAGGATGCTTGAATGTTGAAGTCACGGAGTGAAACTTTGTATTACTTTGTGGTTAAACCTCCCACAATTATGGAACTTCGAATGCACGAGAGTCATTGATCGGATCTGACTGTTGGATCTCCACCGTTGAAAATTTAACCTGTCTATCCTTACAATCTAAACTTGAAATGGATTGTTGCATCTTTCTTTTTGGATGTTTCTTGTGCACACAAGGACTTTGTCGACCTGCTGCATGCTCAATTAGTGATAAACATGATGACAAGTATTTTCAGACTCAAACCAGAACATGTAATCACCTTTCAAGAAAGCAAAATATAGTGCAAACTAAGTAAATACGAGTAGGGGCCACTGAAGTTGAGTGATTAAATCATGGAGAATAATCTTAGCAAGCACAAAACAAAAATCAGACTTGATGGATGTATAGGGTAAAGGAGGGAAAGGACAGGGGTGCAGACCTAGGTTACAACAAGGCACATGGTCCTCCTCGTAAGATATTGAACCACATGCCTATAATTCCAAGTATTCAAAGGCTCTTTTGTTGCAAATAATTATCCATGTTGTAGGGGTGGCATGCCTCACATAGAAGTGAGCCATGAGTTATGTGAATCCCAACAAATTCAATAGCCATGAAGCATATAGAGGATACATGACCCGATAAATTCAACGATGAAGTACAGAGCCTCCAATTAAGCATAGCTATGGATGGAGTTAACCTGTATTCCCTCCAAAACACCAACTATTTTGTTTGGCCAGTGGTAGTGATCAATAAAAATATCCCCCCAGGGTTGTTCGTGAAGAATGAACATCTTATGTTGGCTCTTATAGTCCCGGGTAGAAGACAAGTGAAGAGAATGGATGTCTACCTCCGACCATTGATCAATGAATTTAAGCAATTATGGGAAGAGATACATGTATATGATGTATCAAGACCCGTCAATGGAGAGGTCTTTTACATTGTATGGCAAATGTGTGTACACCACGCATGATTATCTAGGGCTAGGAGTTTTCTCTTGTAAGCATGTTCATTGATTTGTTTATATATGTAATTTTATTTGGCATACTTCATTTGGTGCAACTATATTTTTGACACTAACATGCTATGTATACAATAACATCGCAGGTCTTGTAAGAAAAGGGCATCATGGATGTAAATGTCGGGACCTTCTATAAAGGATAGGTGGTCCAACCACCTACGAAATCCAATGTACAATTGTTCGAGGGTATTCCTCTCAGAAGACCACCCTTATAGAAGAGTTGCATCTGCTTTCAATGGTAAACCCAAGAGGACCCAGAGACTAAAATAATGACATCGACAAATTGTAATAGGGCATATGACACAAAAAAGGGGAAGGAAATGGAAAAATTGTTTGATTCCAATGGGGAACCTATGTTCGATGATCCTAGATTTTTTGACACCTACGTTGAGAAAATGGCCATTGGGATGAAAAGGAAATATGTATCTTATGAGCTTCCATATTGGGAGTATCTTAATATTGGCCACTTACTAGATCCCGTGCATATATTCAAAAATGTTTCATCTTCTTTATGGAGGCACACGTCATGGAATAAAAGTGACATATTGGTTGTCAGGAGAGATCTTATTGCTTCAAATACTAAAAAGAGACATTAGCCAATAAATGAAATTAGAGGAGAGGTCGGTCCCTCTCGGTCTTTTAAAGAAGGTGATGTCCCATGGATTTTGAAGAAAGATGATCTTTCTATGGTGAAGGATGTTATATTGGGTGTGAAGGCACCTTCTTTATATGGGTCAACCCTACGATGTTGCTTCACTGTAGAAGGGAATTTATCAGGGTTGAAATCACATGACCATCTAAACTTCCGAAGGGTATGTATGTTGAATACATTATTCTTCTTCTATACTAACATCGATAAAAATATGCTATGCACTCACAATTTTATGGAAAATAATGATGTGTGTGTCTATTTTGTAGTTTCATTATCCTTTGCTCGTGTGTGGTTGTGTGAACCATGGTTTCCCATAGGACCTACAATTTTCCATAACGAAATTATATGCATTTGTACGTTGAATCACGTTAAGGGAGATTCATATGGCTAACATTTCATGGTGGCGTTGAGAGATAGATGAGATTGTTTGTATGTTTGAGAAGGAACTGCCCACGATTTTTATGGAATTGCAAGCCCATCTTCTAATTCACCTACCCGATGAGGATGAATTAGCTAGGGTGCTCTCATGTCATTGGATGTTCTTCTTAGAGAGGTACATGAAAAATTGAAGGGGTTTGTTCGACAAAGGGAAAAACCAAAGGGCTCTACGCCAGAGGGGTACATAGTATATGAGTTGTTCTATTATGCCAATGAGTATATCAAGCAAATTGATGACATAGCAATGGTAGTCGTTTGGGACAACCATCAAGATGAGGACAAAAGGGAAGGAGAGCTACTCTAAACAAACAGAAAAAGGTGCTTGATAAAGAGTAAGTCAGTTATATTTTTTCATTTTAGTACATAGAAATTGTTTGCATTGAAGTTGATAATATATATTTCATCCCATGTTATTTGTTTTGAATTCTTTTATACATCAACGAATTTAGAAATTCATGCCATCAATAAATTTGTTCTTTAAGTTGATAATATATATTTGATATCATGCTACTCATTTTGAATTCTTTCATACATCAACAAATTTAGAAATGGATGCATCAATAAATTCGTTCTTTACAATGTGAAGGCAATGAGACCATGGATTGCGTTGTATGAAGAGATGAGAAGGAAATGGGACAATTACAAGAAAGCATTCAGACGGTTGAATGGTAGAAGCATGCCTTATCCCGATCATTTAAAAGAAAATATGCCAAAAATATGTCCCAACAGTTGGGTGGTTGACCAAATACAAGAGAAATATGTAGTGTTCGGTCGTAACCCACGTGGAGAAGATCTAGATGAACTAAACATAGGAATTGGGTGCAACAACTCTGTAAAAACCTCTCTAAGTACCATGTTCTATTTATAATATTGCACATTTGAATTGTAACATGTATTGTGTTTTTATTAATGCTTCGGTTATTAGATATATGACATTGGTCTTTCTTCGCACTTGTACAGGTGCATTTGTTCCTATATGTGTGGGCATATGGACATCATTTTCACACTGGGTATGTTGATGATGGACACATCACACACGATTGTGGATTGGAGGTCGAGTTCGACTAATCTAGTCGTGCCAGCCACCGTGATCAAAACCTAATAGAGGGAAAGTTAGGTTACATTGGAAAGATACAAGAGATCATGCAAGTGGACTTCTCATCATTTCAATGTGTTTTTTTTTGTTGCAAGTGGTGGGATACCTTCGACTGGAGAAATGTAAACGAAGATCTTGATAGTGGGCTAATATGTATTAACTCTAAAAAAATGTGGGTTGAAAGTAAGGAGCCTTATGTTTTCCCAAAACATTGCAACCAAGTGTTTTTTTACCTAGATGTGTTAGATGGGGATTGGTGGTTCGTACTGAGACATGATATGATATCTAAACATCTTTTTGAGAATAGCAATGTTACAATGCCAAGTGAGGAAGACAATCAAGGTGATGGCAATGAAGACTGATTTGTAAATTATTTGTTTGGGAATTTATATTGTGGATGTGCCATTTTATTATGGGTATCTATAATGGACAAATATGTTTTTTTTATTCATTTTATAATTATGTTGGATATGAAAAATTAACAACCATTTACAACCACCATATTGAAAATACATTAAATAGTACAAGCATAAGATGTGTTTTTCATATATTTGTATTGTTTATTATAACAAATTTATGTTGTATTGTATCAAAATATGTTTATATTAATCTTTGAATCACTAAGCATTAATTGAGATATCACAAAGCTGGCGATGTACAATAGTAAAGATTTATTTTAAATTATATTTTATTTAACAAAAAATGAAGATATTAAAAAACATCCAAACCTCAAAGAATTTATTGTTTGAAAAGATCAAAATTCAAATAAATATATGCTTACTTTGATGGAACTTCTAAGGACAATTCCAACAAAATAACTTCATGCAACATCTATAAGTTCTGGAATCACACTTGTGGTGTTGGCATTACAAACTTTGATGGCACTACCCACCTCAAGTAGTGCAACTATCATGACCTTCACCTATTCCACTCCATCCTTTAGTTTTATAATCATATAAACTTATATTAATCATTCTTTTTACATTCTCCTTGAAATAAGTGTCAATATAGGCAGGACATAGAAATTCTAAAAGAGTCTTTTTCTAGAGCCTAGTTAGAATTAAGGAAAATTGCAATGATCCATACTTATTTAAAAGTATAGAAACCTTTGTCAATTTTACTAATTCTTAAAATACTAATTATAAAATGTTGGGTGCTATTATTAGTCCCTACCATAGGCATAGAGGGACTATAGCGATCGATAATTCATTGACTACATATTAGTTTGTCCTTTGACCACAAATATTTGCATAATATCTATTGTTGGAGCTAGGGAACTAAAAACATAGATTTTTATATAATAAAAAGTACCATATATGTACTGATCTAATTGGATAAGAGATTGGAGGTCTTATTGTTGGCTTCGTTATTCCCAATGTTTTATATGGTAACATATCTAAACTTTTTTTTATCGTATACAGTCTTTTTGAATCATATATTTTTCATATGTATTGCTTGAAGGTGGATTAATGCTAGCATTAGTTCGAATGTTTGTCTTAGCATTTTCTGCTAGCTGAATATATCTGTAAGTTTTTATTTGTACTAATCATATTGAAATGTTTAGATATCCAAGTTTTATAGTGATTGAGAATTCCAAAATTTATAACATCCTTGCCACATGTATTTGTATTGAAATGTATTGACACTTTTTTTGAGGTGCTTGAATAGGCTTGACAGCTTAAATGTTTACATGACGCGAGGTCCTCCAACAGGCCTGACAGCTTAAATGTTTGCATACCGCTAGGTCCTTAGACAGCCTAACAGCCTTAAATGTTTATCTAAATACGTTGCTCGGAGTACATTTTTCCTCGAAATTTTCCATACAATGTTGCAGTGATTTTGCACAATATTGTTGTCCACCACCAATTGAACAGGCATTGTATGTTTCATCCTTCTTCTAGCTTTGCAATGCAATTTTGTCATCGTTGAAGCAACATACATTGTTTACTGGTTCAGTGAGTGCTTCTTCTTCATTGGCTCATCAGTTGTTGCTTGTTGTTGTTTGGTTCACAATTCGACCTACGCTTCTGCCTTTCATCGTTTCGGAGTAAGTTTCCATGCTATAGTTTCATTTTCTATTCCTTGTTTGTTGTTCAGTGTTTGCAGTTTGGAAGTAAGTATGTTTGCTTATTTCTACTTGCATGCTCGTCGTATGTTTATGGTTCCTTCTGTGCTTCAGCTGCAGTTTCGTAATCGTTGGAGATACATATGTTGTTTACTGGTTTGGTGGTTGTTGCTTGTTTGCTGGTTCGTTGGTTCGTGGGTTGTTGGTTGTGTTTGTTTGGCTCGGGTTTACGCTTTGGGGCCCTGGGGCTGCAGTTGGGCATGTTCGTGCTTTCTCGTTGGTTTGGTGCTTGTTGTTTTCTTTTGTTTGATTCGGCTTTGCAGGGTTGGGGTCTTGCGCCAGTAGTTGGAGCTTTTTTTTTTGGGGGGGGTGATTATTATTGTTTTTTGGGCGCTTTATGGTGTTCGGCCCCTGTACCCACGAGTCGGCGTGCAGTTGTGTTATTTACCCTATCTGGCGAGGTCGATAACTGTTCTGTTGTGAGATTTTCGTGGTGCTTCAATGCTAGCATGAAAGAAAATAGTTGCATGAAAAATAGTTCAAGAAGTACATCTGAAATTGCAATATCCGTTGTTTTTTTGTTAAAATAAAGCATATGCAGGCTGCATTTATAAACCGTGTATGGTCAAATGTGTCCATATGACAATACATGTTATTTTTCCTCTACACGGACTGGTGTGCACACGATGCAATTTGTCTTGTACTTGAGATATGATATGTACAACAAAGAGTCTGCAAAATTATATTTCCATGTCTGGAAGCATATCTGGGTAGTTTGCCACGAAAAGCTAAAAATCTTGTATCGTGGGCACAACAGTTTGTGTAGAGGATAAAGAACATGTATTTACATCGGTGGAACGATATCTTGATACTTTGCCATGGAAAAGCATAAATCATTTAGCTACGACCATGCAATTTTGTAATATTTTGTGGCTTGTAATATATTTTGGGCAAGGAAAAAAAAAATACACATTTACAGCTATGGATGGAGAAGCGCAAAGGTTCATGTTTCTGCCTATCTTTTAGACTATTCGTTGAGTCTCTTTTATTATATGTACATATTACTTGTTCTCCCGTGCATACCAGCTTCCATTCATGTTCACTGTATTTTGTGCGTTCACACATTCAAACAAACAGAATAGCTGGAGAAAATGACGGAGTCTTCACTGCATCGGTTGAAGAGGATATAGAAAGGTGCATGCTTGTACTGTTATTTCATATTGGGTTGTTTTGTATTTCATTTATTATCTGTATATGTGTTCACCTAGTTTATTGTATGTAGATGTTGCATACCTTCCTGCATGATAACTTATCTTCCTTAAATGCCTTCCTGCATACTAACCTACTTCATGTTTGTTGTGTTTTCAATGCATTGCTACATTTAAACAAACAGAATGGTTGGAGAGGACGATGAACTCTTTGGCAAGAATGTGGCCAAGGAATTACAGAAGTGGATACATGTACTCTTATTTCATATTCCAGTGTTCATTTTTTCATTTGTTGTCTATATATTTGTTGTGCTTGTTCCGCTGCTTTGCACCCTTTTTTATTTTTATTTTTTTTCCCTTCTTTTCTTCCTTCAAATATAATATATTTTGTGTATTCTGTTTGTTGTTACATTGGAATAATTAGACATGTTTCTCTTTCTTTTACATGTATGTCTTCATACTAACTTGCCTTCATTTCCATTGCATATTTGGCATTGCTACCTTGGAAGAAACAGGTTGGTTGGATAGGAAGATGAATTGTTCTGTGCAATAGCAGAGGGTTATGTGGTACAATCTTCTAAAAGGTATACCAACTGTCCTGGTAAATTAAATATACAAACCGGGTGGGGGCATATAATATTAGACTTAAAAACGATGGCTTGGAAGAATTGGGCCTTTCTGCCCTCCCTATGTCTACTTTTTCCATTTTCTATTATCCCTTTTGTTTACTAATTGATCTACTTAGTGGTCTTTCTGAAAATGTCTCGGTGCGTCAGTTGGCGGACTAACGGTTTCACATCTATGGTCACGCTTCTACCTTATTCCATACTTACCCACTTTGTCAATTGCGGGTGTCGAGCTGGCGGGTTCAAGATTGCTCCCCTGGCTTCTAAGGGTCCGCGATATACAGATTGGTCGTGGTGCCCCGCCCTCACGCCCTGCTTAGTGTTACACATTTTTCCAGTTAAAAAAATTAGATGCATATAATTTTACATTTATTTAGTCCTTCTGATGGACAGTATACAATGCATATGCTTGTTTAGTCCTGATGTTCATCTGCACATGCTTGCATCAGAAAAAGTTGGACTAGTGACATGGCCATGAGCAGTCGGTCATCCTAGACATCAACAGACTGACAAGGCCAAAGCTAAAGATGCATACGCTCTGGTCTTGGTATGTTTATGAAACAAATATCCTCGAATATTTATTCATCTATGGCATGGTGAATATGTTGATATCAACTGCAATACATGGTTTGCAGTTCACAAGAAGTATCAACAAGCACAAGCGAGACTAAAAACATCTGGCTCCATAGTTCATCGAAGCTATGCGTGTACTTGTAGATTTATGCCAGTGAAAGAAGAATACAAAAAAAAAATGCACACTGCCATTCACTTTAGTTTTCTTGTTCAAAAATTGTCAGCAAATCTAGAGTTGTAACACCCAAAGTACTATCAATAGAGGGCTTGAACAACCGTCGAACTGGACAAGTGTTCGTTGGGGACATAATGGTCGTCTATAGCACCTACTTGGACAAGGCAAACAAAACTAGATCCATTATGCATGCTGACATGACAGATAAGGAGGCCATGATGACAGTCACACTGACTATTCCTACACAACTTGTCTAGAAACATGCAGAAATGATATTGCCGGGTAATGGGATATCCATTACAAATTTTAATATATTGCCCAAAACAGTATATGACCGTGGTGATTGTGATCGGATTATTTCGCTCAACAAAACAAGTATTGTGGAAAAAATTCTTGTTGTTTGTTCAGAATATCGTTTCGTCCCGGACGCGACTATTAACCATCTTGCACAGAGCAGTGCTATTTACCCAATCAGAACCATTAGCGCAGCTGTCGCACTAGCGAGAAAAATTTGCTCGCAACACATTCTCCATATAAAGTATGGAGAGTCGGACAACGACAAGGCAATGGTACCACTTTCCATATTCAATTTTGTCCTTTACTTTCGCATGTGCATGTATCTCGGGTAAGTTACACAAATATTGCACTATTCCATGTTGTAGCTGCAATTGTTCGATACCTATTCAAATTTGTTTTCGTTAATGGAGCAGCAATTGCATAAAGGGAAGATTCCACTTATACTCTTCAAAAATATAACAAAGAAAATGGATGTTAGAGAAAGGATCTTTCAGACAACCCAGACAACGTTTGTAAAAGAGTTGCGAGCAAATATAGTACATGATCTGAAGAAACTAGCTAGCTCTACAACTGTTGTGCGTATACATCCACAAAATCATCCTCACTTTGCTTATACAAATAGCCTTCACCAAATTTATGCGGCTTGTTTTATTTTATTTTATTTTATTTTAAGGGCAGGGGGGTGCAGTTGTGTATTATATTGTTCAATGTATTAACTCCTATGCTCGTGTTTCTAGGTTGAAGGTGTTTTAGTTGCAACGAATGCGTACTCGACCCCCTTTGAACCTGTATGTGCGAAATGAAACTCTCATGCTTCTGCTTCCGCTTTGATAAGTGATGATACGATTGATTGTCTGTGATGCGGTGAAAAATGTCCATATATATATGGACATTGCATCAATGCTGCCATCTGAACCGTGGGCAACACAACCGTGCATTGTACAGTTACACAGCCTCTGTTACAAAATGTGCTTCCTAAGTTGGCAGAATTGTCGTATGAAACATATCTACAGAAAAAGGCAAGCAATGTCTACATGTTGCGTGACTTTCGGATACACAACAAATTTACCTTAAATGAGGACAATGCAATTTTGCATATCAGCTGAAGAAGGGAAAAAAAAATATCAAACTTTGGCTAGAAATGAAAATACCTCATGTGTCTATGTAATATTTCTTCAACATCCAGATGAATGTTCGCCAGGCTCGACTACTTGGGATTGCATGCACATAAGATTGTTCGGTTAAAAAATGGGAAGCATGGCAGCAAACCCCATATATCCCATGGCCCTAGTTATTTTCTACTGGGAACATATACCAAATGTAAGAGAAAACAAATGATGCAACGTCTTTTCTTTGTATATCAAATTGTTTAATGCAAAGGTTGATGCATCCAGCTCTATGGAACCTTGTGGGAACTTGCTTACGGCCTATTTGGAGTTTAGTTGGTTCTTGGTTGTATGCTTCATCTGTTAATTTGTATACCATGGAACTCCGAGTGTTGTTTGGAGGACACAGAAGAATAGAATTGCAATTTTTTAGCCAGCTAGCTCACAAATCCGCCTGATAATTCCTATGGCTTTGTGGCGCAAATGTAGTATGTGGCTTGTTTTTATCATTTTTCCTTGATCGATGAACTTGGTAAAATTAATCTCCTCGAATAATTTGAAATCAACGAATATATATTGTGCGAAGTCCAATTGTGTTATCATATCAACAAGAGGCCCTTAAAATTCAAATTGGTCGTTGTTATGCTTGCGGTGATAGAATTTTAAAAAACTTTGTTTTGTTTCCTTCATTTTTTTT
>JZKD02S1939622.1:49905-64653 GCA_000966675.3 Picea glauca
ATTGGATAAGAGATTGGAGGTCTTATTGTTGGCTTCGTTATTCCCAATGTTTTATATGGTAACATATCTAAACTTTTTTTTATCGTATACAGTCTTTTTGAATCATATATTTTTCATATGTATTGCTTGAAGGTGGATTAATGCTAGCATTAGTTCGAATGTTTGTCTTAGCATTTTCTGCTAGCTGAATATATCTGTAAGTTTTTATTTGTACTAATCATATTGAAATGTTTAGATATCCAAGTTTTATAGTGATTGAGAATTCCAAAATTTATAACATCCTTGCCACATGTATTTGTATTGAAATGTATTGACACTTTTTTTGAGGTGCTTGAATAGGCTTGACAGCTTAAATGTTTACATGACGCGAGGTCCTCCAACAGGCCTGACAGCTTAAATGTTTGCATACCGCTAGGTCCTTAGACAGCCTAACAGCCTTAAATGTTTATCTAAATACGTTGCTCGGAGTACATTTTTCCTCGAAATTTTCCATACAATGTTGCAGTGATTTTGCACAATATTGTTGTCCACCACCAATTGAACAGGCATTGTATGTTTCATCCTTCTTCTAGCTTTGCAATGCAATTTTGTCATCGTTGAAGCAACATACATTGTTTACTGGTTCAGTGAGTGCTTCTTCTTCATTGGCTCATCAGTTGTTGCTTGTTGTTGTTTGGTTCACAATTCGACCTACGCTTCTGCCTTTCATCGTTTCGGAGTAAGTTTCCATGCTATAGTTTCATTTTCTATTCCTTGTTTGTTGTTCAGTGTTTGCAGTTTGGAAGTAAGTATGTTTGCTTATTTCTACTTGCATGCTCGTCGTATGTTTATGGTTCCTTCTGTGCTTCAGCTGCAGTTTCGTAATCGTTGGAGATACATATGTTGTTTACTGGTTTGGTGGTTGTTGCTTGTTTGCTGGTTCGTTGGTTCGTGGGTTGTTGGTTGTGTTTGTTTGGCTCGGGTTTACGCTTTGGGGCCCTGGGGCTGCAGTTGGGCATGTTCGTGCTTTCTCGTTGGTTTGGTGCTTGTTGTTTTCTTTTGTTTGATTCGGCTTTGCAGGGTTGGGGTCTTGCGCCAGTAGTTGGAGCTTTTTTTTTTGGGGGGGGTGATTATTATTGTTTTTTGGGCGCTTTATGGTGTTCGGCCCCTGTACCCACGAGTCGGCGTGCAGTTGTGTTATTTACCCTATCTGGCGAGGTCGATAACTGTTCTGTTGTGAGATTTTCGTGGTGCTTCAATGCTAGCATGAAAGAAAATAGTTGCATGAAAAATAGTTCAAGAAGTACATCTGAAATTGCAATATCCGTTGTTTTTTTGTTAAAATAAAGCATATGCAGGCTGCATTTATAAACCGTGTATGGTCAAATGTGTCCATATGACAATACATGTTATTTTTCCTCTACACGGACTGGTGTGCACACGATGCAATTTGTCTTGTACTTGAGATATGATATGTACAACAAAGAGTCTGCAAAATTATATTTCCATGTCTGGAAGCATATCTGGGTAGTTTGCCACGAAAAGCTAAAAATCTTGTATCGTGGGCACAACAGTTTGTGTAGAGGATAAAGAACATGTATTTACATCGGTGGAACGATATCTTGATACTTTGCCATGGAAAAGCATAAATCATTTAGCTACGACCATGCAATTTTGTAATATTTTGTGGCTTGTAATATATTTTGGGCAAGGAAAAAAAAAATACACATTTACAGCTATGGATGGAGAAGCGCAAAGGTTCATGTTTCTGCCTATCTTTTAGACTATTCGTTGAGTCTCTTTTATTATATGTACATATTACTTGTTCTCCCGTGCATACCAGCTTCCATTCATGTTCACTGTATTTTGTGCGTTCACACATTCAAACAAACAGAATAGCTGGAGAAAATGACGGAGTCTTCACTGCATCGGTTGAAGAGGATATAGAAAGGTGCATGCTTGTACTGTTATTTCATATTGGGTTGTTTTGTATTTCATTTATTATCTGTATATGTGTTCACCTAGTTTATTGTATGTAGATGTTGCATACCTTCCTGCATGATAACTTATCTTCCTTAAATGCCTTCCTGCATACTAACCTACTTCATGTTTGTTGTGTTTTCAATGCATTGCTACATTTAAACAAACAGAATGGTTGGAGAGGACGATGAACTCTTTGGCAAGAATGTGGCCAAGGAATTACAGAAGTGGATACATGTACTCTTATTTCATATTCCAGTGTTCATTTTTTCATTTGTTGTCTATATATTTGTTGTGCTTGTTCCGCTGCTTTGCACCCTTTTTTATTTTTATTTTTTTTCCCTTCTTTTCTTCCTTCAAATATAATATATTTTGTGTATTCTGTTTGTTGTTACATTGGAATAATTAGACATGTTTCTCTTTCTTTTACATGTATGTCTTCATACTAACTTGCCTTCATTTCCATTGCATATTTGGCATTGCTACCTTGGAAGAAACAGGTTGGTTGGATAGGAAGATGAATTGTTCTGTGCAATAGCAGAGGGTTATGTGGTACAATCTTCTAAAAGGTATACCAACTGTCCTGGTAAATTAAATATACAAACCGGGTGGGGGCATATAATATTAGACTTAAAAACGATGGCTTGGAAGAATTGGGCCTTTCTGCCCTCCCTATGTCTACTTTTTCCATTTTCTATTATCCCTTTTGTTTACTAATTGATCTACTTAGTGGTCTTTCTGAAAATGTCTCGGTGCGTCAGTTGGCGGACTAACGGTTTCACATCTATGGTCACGCTTCTACCTTATTCCATACTTACCCACTTTGTCAATTGCGGGTGTCGAGCTGGCGGGTTCAAGATTGCTCCCCTGGCTTCTAAGGGTCCGCGATATACAGATTGGTCGTGGTGCCCCGCCCTCACGCCCTGCTTAGTGTTACACATTTTTCCAGTTAAAAAAATTAGATGCATATAATTTTACATTTATTTAGTCCTTCTGATGGACAGTATACAATGCATATGCTTGTTTAGTCCTGATGTTCATCTGCACATGCTTGCATCAGAAAAAGTTGGACTAGTGACATGGCCATGAGCAGTCGGTCATCCTAGACATCAACAGACTGACAAGGCCAAAGCTAAAGATGCATACGCTCTGGTCTTGGTATGTTTATGAAACAAATATCCTCGAATATTTATTCATCTATGGCATGGTGAATATGTTGATATCAACTGCAATACATGGTTTGCAGTTCACAAGAAGTATCAACAAGCACAAGCGAGACTAAAAACATCTGGCTCCATAGTTCATCGAAGCTATGCGTGTACTTGTAGATTTATGCCAGTGAAAGAAGAATACAAAAAAAAAATGCACACTGCCATTCACTTTAGTTTTCTTGTTCAAAAATTGTCAGCAAATCTAGAGTTGTAACACCCAAAGTACTATCAATAGAGGGCTTGAACAACCGTCGAACTGGACAAGTGTTCGTTGGGGACATAATGGTCGTCTATAGCACCTACTTGGACAAGGCAAACAAAACTAGATCCATTATGCATGCTGACATGACAGATAAGGAGGCCATGATGACAGTCACACTGACTATTCCTACACAACTTGTCTAGAAACATGCAGAAATGATATTGCCGGGTAATGGGATATCCATTACAAATTTTAATATATTGCCCAAAACAGTATATGACCGTGGTGATTGTGATCGGATTATTTCGCTCAACAAAACAAGTATTGTGGAAAAAATTCTTGTTGTTTGTTCAGAATATCGTTTCGTCCCGGACGCGACTATTAACCATCTTGCACAGAGCAGTGCTATTTACCCAATCAGAACCATTAGCGCAGCTGTCGCACTAGCGAGAAAAATTTGCTCGCAACACATTCTCCATATAAAGTATGGAGAGTCGGACAACGACAAGGCAATGGTACCACTTTCCATATTCAATTTTGTCCTTTACTTTCGCATGTGCATGTATCTCGGGTAAGTTACACAAATATTGCACTATTCCATGTTGTAGCTGCAATTGTTCGATACCTATTCAAATTTGTTTTCGTTAATGGAGCAGCAATTGCATAAAGGGAAGATTCCACTTATACTCTTCAAAAATATAACAAAGAAAATGGATGTTAGAGAAAGGATCTTTCAGACAACCCAGACAACGTTTGTAAAAGAGTTGCGAGCAAATATAGTACATGATCTGAAGAAACTAGCTAGCTCTACAACTGTTGTGCGTATACATCCACAAAATCATCCTCACTTTGCTTATACAAATAGCCTTCACCAAATTTATGCGGCTTCTTTTATTTTATTTTATTTTATTTTAAGGGCAGGGGGGTGCAGTTGTGTATTATATTGTTCAATGTATTAACTCCTATGCTCGTGTTTCTAGGTTGAAGGTGTTTTAGTTGCAACGAATGCGTACTCGACCCCCTTTGAACCTGTATGTGCGAAATGAAACTCTCATGCTTCTGCTTCCGCTTTGATAAGTGATGATACGATTGATTGTCTGTGATGCGGTGAAAAATGTCCATATATATATGGACATTGCATCAATGCTGCCATCTGAACCGTGGGCAACACAACCGTGCATTGTACAGTTACACAGCCTCTGTTACAAAATGTGCTTCCTAAGTTGGCAGAATTGTCGTATGAAACATATCTACAGAAAAAGGCAAGCAATGTCTACATGTTGCGTGACTTTCGGATACACAACAAATTTACCTTAAATGAGGACAATGCAATTTTGCATATCAGCTGAAGAAGGGAAAAAAAAATATCAAACTTTGGCTAGAAATGAAAATACCTCATGTGTCTATGTAATATTTCTTCAACATCCAGATGAATGTTCGCCAGGCTCGACTACTTGGGATTGCATGCACATAAGATTGTTCGGTTAAAAAATGGGAAGCATGGCAGCAAACCCCATATATCCCATGGCCCTAGTTATTTTCTACTGGGAACATATACCAAATGTAAGAGAAAACAAATGATGCAACGTCTTTTCTTTGTATATCAAATTGTTTAATGCAAAGGTTGATGCATCCAGCTCTATGGAACCTTGTGGGAACTTGCTTACGGCCTATTTGGAGTTTAGTTGGTTCTTGGTTGTATGCTTCATCTGTTAATTTGTATACCATGGAACTCCGAGTGTTGTTTGGAGGACACAGAAGAATAGAATTGCAATTTTTTAGCCAGCTAGCTCACAAATCCGCCTGATAATTCCTATGGCTTTGTGGCGCAAATGTAGTATGTGGCTTGTTTTTATCATTTTTCCTTGATCGATGAACTTGGTAAAATTAATCTCCTCGAATAATTTGAAATCAACGAATATATATTGTGCGAAGTCCAATTGTGTTATCATATCAACAAGAGGCCCTTAAAATTCAAATTGGTCGTTGTTATGCTTGCGGTGATAGAATTTTAAAAAACTTTGTTTTGTTTCCTTCATTTTTTTTTAAAATAAGCAATTTAATATCCTTTGATAATTTTATGTAATTAAATTGAACAATATCAATATTTAATATTAAGAATTTAGTATTTGAAAATGATGTTTTTAGACAATGTTGGATAGGATGACCATCTGTAAACAATCGCAATCTTGAGCCCACCAGTCCTGGAGTTCGTCTGTCAATTTGTATGTCGCGGAACTCCGAGTGTTGTTTGGAGGACACGGGACAATAGAAGTGCAATGTTGAGCCAGATAGCCCGCAAGTCCGCCTGTCAATTTGTATATCGTGGAACTCTGGGTGGTATTTGTAGGACACAGAACAATAGAGGCTCAATTTTGAGCCCGCCAGCTGAGAACCTACGATCAAAAAAGTGGCTAAGTATGGAATGAAGGATTCGTACATTCTCTATAAAATCTCATGTCCATACTTTATAAAAGTACATATTTAGTATGTATTGCTCATTTCTCGGAAAATTTCTAGGTGTGGAAGTTGGCAAATGCACGTGTTCAGATTTCCACTTACTTTTATATCACCAGCCCAACCGACCGCTTCCCCATTTCAAATTGTACAAACTTTTTTGTCTAATTAAATTGTACAATATTAATATTTAATATTAATAATTTAGTATTGAAAATAATGTTCTTAGATAATGTTAGATAGTTGATAGGGATTGCCATTCATAAACAATGGCAATATTGAACCCGCCAGCCCTGGAGTCCGTCTGTCAATTTGTATATCGCGGAACTTCGAGTGTTGTTTGGAGGACACAGAACAATAGAAGTGCAATGTTGAGCCAACCATCCCGTAGGTCCACATGTCAATTTGTATATCGCAAAATTCTGGGTGCTATTTGTAGGGCACAGAACAATGGAGGCCCAATTTTGAGCCCGCCAACCCGAGAACCCGCAATCCAAAAAGTGGCTAAGTATGGAATGTGGGATCCGTACATGCTCTATAAAATCTCATGTCCATACTTTATAGTACATATTTAGTATGTATTACTCATTTTTCAGAAAATTTCTTGGTACAGAAGTTGGCGGATTCACGCCTTCCGATTTCACTTACTTTTATATCACCAACCCGACCAACCGCTTCCCCGTTTCATATTGTACAAACTTTCTGGCTCGCAGTTTTTCCGAATAGGCGAGTTACCGGATAGGCGGGTTCAATATTGATAATTTATGCAATTAAATTGTACAATATCAATATTTAATATTAATAATTTAGTATTTGAAAATCATGTTTTTTGATAATGTTAAATAGTTGATAGGGATGCCCATCCATAAACAATGGCAATATTGAGCCTGCTAGTCCTGGAGTCCGTCTATCAATTTTTCTATCGCGGAAGTCTGATTGTTGCTTGGAGGACATGGAACAATAGAAGTACAATGTTGAGCCAGCTAGCCCGCAAGTCCACTTGTCAATTTGTATATCGTGGAACTCTGGGCATTGTTTGTAGGGCACGGAACAATAGAGGCCCAACTTTGAGCTTTCCAGCCCAAGAACCCACGATCCAAAAAGTGGCTAGGTATGGAATGAGGGAACTGTACATGCTCTATAAATTCTCATGTCCATAGTTTATAAAAGTACATATTTAATATGTATTACTCGTTTCCTCCGAGTGTTGTTTGGAAGACACAGAACAATAGAAGTGCAATGTTGAGCCAGCCAGTCCGCAAGTTTGTCTGTTAATTTGTATATCGCGGAACTCTAGATGTTATTTGTAGGACACGGAGCAATAGAGGCCCAATTTTGAGCCCGCCAGACCGAGAACCTGTGATCCAAAAGGTGGCCAAGTATGGAATGCGGGATCCGTACATGCTCTATAAAAATCTCATGTTCATACTTTATAAGAGTACATACTTAGTATGTATTAATCGTTTTTTGGAAAATTTCTAGGTGCGGAAGTTGGCGGATTCACATCTTCAGATTTCAGTTACTTTTATATCACCAACCCGACCGACCGCTTTCCTATTTCATATTGTAATAAACGAATATAAACTGGCCCAAGTCCAATTGTGCTATCACATCAACACGAGGCCCTTAAAATTCAAATAGCCCATAAGTCTGCTTGTCAATTTGTATATCGCAGAACTCTGGGTGCTATTTGTAGGGCACGGAACAACAGAGGCCCAATTTTGAGCCCGCCAACCCAAGAACCTGCAATCGAAAAAGTGGCTAAGTATGGAATGAGGGATCCGTACATGCTCTATAAAATCCCATGCCCATACTTTATAAAAGTACATATTTAGTATGTATTACTCGTTTCTTGGGAAAATTTCTAAGTGCGGAACTTGACGGATACACATGTTCAAATTTCCACCCACTTTTATATCACCAGCCCGACCGACCTCTTCCCCGTTTCATATTATACAAAAATTTTGGAACGCAAGTTTCTGAATACACGGGTTTTTCTTTAAAATAAGATATTTAACATCCTTTAATAATTTTATGTAATTAAATTGTACAATATCAATATTTAGTATTGAAAATAATGTTTTTAGGTAGTGTTAGATAGTTTATAGGGATCACCATCTGTAAACAATCACAATCTTGAGCCCACCAGCCCTAGAGTCTGTATGTCAATTTGTATATGGCGGAACTCCGAGTGTTGTTTGAAGGACACRGAAAAATAGAATTGCAATGTTGAGCCAGCCAGCCCGTAAGTCCACCTATCAATTTGTATATCGCGGAACTCTTGGGTGCTATTTSTAGGACACAGAACAATAGAGGCCCAATTTTGAGCCCACTAGCCCGAGAACCCGCGATCCAAAAAGTGGCTAAGTATGGAATGCGGGATMAGTACATGCTCTATAAAATCTCATGTCCATAATTTTTGAAAGTACATATTATGTATTACTCGTTTTTTTGGAAAATTTCTTGGTGCARAAGTTGGCGGATTCATGTCTTCAGATTTCACTTACTTTTATATCACCAGCCCGACAGACCGCTTCCCCGTTTCATATTGTACAAACCTTTTTGTCTAATTAAATTGTACAATATCAATATTTAATATTAATAATTTAGTATTGAAAATAATGTTTTTAGATAATGTTAAATAGTTGATAGGGATTACCATCCGTAAACAATYGCAATCTTGAGGTCGTCAGCCCTGGAGTCCGTCTATCAATTTGTATATCGCAGAATTYTGAATGTTGTATATAAGACACAAAACAATAGGAGTTGAATGTTGAACCAGCTAGCCCGCAAGTYCGCTTGTCAATTTGTATATCGCRGAATTATGGGTGCTATTTGTAGGCCACGAAACAATAGAGGCCCAATTTTGAGCCCRAGAACCCGCAATCCAAAAAGTGGCTAAGTATGGAATGCGGGATCCGTACATGCTCTATTAAGATTTCACTTACTTTTATATCACCAGCCCAACCGATGGCTTCCCCGTTTCATATTGTACAAACTTTTTGGCTCACGGTTTTTCGAATAGGCAAGTTACCAGATAGGACGATTCAATATTGTGTTTCCATTGTTCTACCGCCTACAAACAACACCCTAACTTCTGTGACCCACAAATTAGCAAACAAATTGAAATAAAAGAATATATACTATGCAAAGTCTAATGGAACAATCATATGAACGAGAGGACATTAAAATTCAAATTTGTCGTTGTTATACTTGCGGTGAAGCTAACAGTACAGAAACTTTACTTAAACATCCAAAAAATGATTGTCTTGTAACTTTTCGTTGCTTCTCTTATACAAACAGATCCTGGAAACTATAAACATTGCTCACTGTATCTATTCCTTGATTGAAGAACCTGTTAACATGTTTAATGCACTCCATAGTTACTGTTAAGACCAATTCCCGCTTTCGAAAATTGCCATCCGCTTTCTCTTTTCTCTCTGTTTTCCCTTTCTTTACTTACTCGTTTTTCAGAAAATGTATAGGAGCGAGATTTGGCGGATTCACGTCTTCAGATTTCCATTGTTGCTTTTATATCATCAGCCCGACCGACCACTTCCTCGTTTCATATTGAACAAAAATTTTGAATCGCGGGTTTAACATTACGTTTCCATTGTTCCGCCGCCTGCAACTAGCACCCGAACTTCCATGATTTACAAATTAGCAAACAAGTTCCCCTTCATCTCGTATGCTTTTGCTTTCTGTTTACTTGGTCCTTTTTCCGAATGTCTTATGCTTTTATATACAGAACCCGAAATTCAACAATATACAAATTGCCCTGTCGACATTGTGCTTTCGTTGTTCCTCTACGCACAAACAACACCCGAAATTCCAAGACATATAAATTGACGGCAGATATTTGTCACTGAGATGCAATATGACCATCGGCCCTTCATGTCTCCTGGGTATATCTTCTGACCCTTTTTTTTGTAACCCGCCCGACCACTTTCCATACTTGGGCATTTCTTGGAATCTGTTTCGCGGGTTGGCGGGTGCACGAAATGTACAATGCTTCGTCGCAATTCGCCATCACCGCTACCTTCGTACTTGTTTCTAGATATGCAATAATTAAGATTTAATGCTAGAATTTCATCCTCCAAGAACCGTTAATATTGTCATTAATGTTCGAAAGGCCGAAGAAGATTTGTCATTACTACGAATTAAACCAAGATTTGCGGAGAAGTGTTTTATCCTTTCCAAGTATTCATTTCAAAGATGATGCAATCTGTTTTTGTGCGCCGGCGGGTTGGCGCCTTTAAGAAATCTCTAATTCTTAATCTCTCTTCATCGTCATCGCAACCTTTGCACTTTTTTCTAAATATGCAATTAGAGAGCTTTAATGGTAACAACCATTCCACACGAACCCTGGAGATTGCCATTGATAAGCGAAAGGCTCGAGGAGATATTCCATTGATACGCATTAAACCATAATTTGCGAAGGGTTATATTATCCCTCCCCAATTTTCATTTCAAACATCGTCTGGAGCAAACGAAAATTCTCATTAACTTGTGGCAGCAGTTCTGTCCAGATACAGTAAACACATTCGTCCATAATGGCCAGAGGTTCCAATATTCCAGGGCATATTCTTACGACCTGTCTCCCTCCGCCCAAGAGTAAAAAATGAGATGGTCCCTTGGTACACTGAGAGATATATTTCAAGCCAAAGAATTCCAAGGCAACCCTGCCTACTCAGAGAACCTGCCCAGTTGCATTGATGGCTGGCGCAGAGGTTGATGTCATGGATTCCGAGCCGAAAGAAGATGATCTGATGGGCGATGATATGGAAATGGATGATGGCAATGCAGAGACTGTTCCCGCTCCTGCGCCCAAATTGAAATCAACCATAATGGGCGGAACTTCCCGGCTCAGTGATGGCGGTCCTGAAAACACCAAAAGGAGTTTCAGAAAAGAAACTGACGCTGAACGCAATAGCGGTTTTCCAACTCGAAAGTAGGAATTCCAGAGGTCCAAATTAGTCTGTTCTAGGTAGAAGAGTTTCACTATAAAGAAATGATATGTTGATGCTCCCAGAGATATATTTCAAGCCAAAAAATTATTCAGTTGCGGGACTATTGTCCTGTTCTCTAGATATACAATTAACATCTTCAGGAATCAGGTTCAAAACTCTCATTGGTGCAAGGCATATTTCTACTAGTCATCTCCTTCCACCCAGAATGGACTAATATGGGCCTTTGAAATTGCACATGAAACCTATGTCCCTGAAGTTTTTTTAACTGTGCATAGGCAGTTTCTAGTTGTGTCCTAACTTTCCGTTAAGGGATATTCCATTTGCCCTGCAACATTTTTCGTCTTCTTCCTCACAGGAAGCTTCTAAAAACTATCAATTTTACCACAGAATGATTCATCGAGGAGAAAACTGCAAGGATCCTACATACTCCAGATCCCGTGCCTGTGTTTGTGGCAGATACGTTCAATGTTTTGGCCCTAAGAACTGGGTCCAATTTCTAAGGATAGATGGCCCTTCTTTTTCGTCTTCTATACTTAGCCAAATATTCGCTTCTCTTTTCCCTGAACTTTATCTTTCTCGTCACTTATTTGTTTTTTCGAAAATGTCTGGCTGCGCACATGGGCAGACTTGCGGGTTGACGCTTGCACTCGTGCTCTTATATCATGACACTGACCGACCGCTTCCCCATTCCATACCCAGACACTTCTCCAACTGCGGATTCCCGATAGGCAGGCTCTAGATTGGACTTCTATTGTTCCATGACCTCCGAACAGTACTGTCACTTCCGCGATATACAAATTTACAACCGGACTCAGATCATACCCTCTTATATATTACGGTCTACCTATCATGCCCTCTTCCTTGGTATACATTTTGCACTGAAATTTTTTGAGAAATACAATTTAACCGTCGGGTCCTCATGTCTTCTGTGGAACTATTGTCACCCCATTTTGAAGCCCGTCTATCCACTTTCCATACTTCACCATTTCTTCGAATTTATTTCATGGATCGTCAGTTTAGCGAGTTCAAGAAATATTTAGTTCCTAATCGTTGTTTCTTGTGCCCGCGCCCTTTTGCAATTACCAATTATATAAGATCTTATTTCTAGGCATGCAATTAGCAAGCGTTAATTTCAAACATCATGGAATGTCATTTGCACGTCGTCGGGTTGGTCCGTTCATGAAAACTTCAATCCTCGCTTCCGAGAACGAGTCTACCCGACCGTTTCCCTATTCCAAACTTAGCCACTTTCCTGGAATTCCGCAAATATACAAACCGGCCGCTGAACTGCCCCATCACGCTCTCTTTCGTTTTACACGTTTTGCAGTCAAAAATTCTGATACATAGAATTTGACAGTGGAACACTCGCCTCTCCTAAGTATCCTCGTAACCCTTTTTTGAATCCCGTCTGACTGCTTTTCAGACCTTGCCATTCTTTCCTTGCTCTCTCCCGTCTTCGTGACCGTCGCACTTGTATATAATAAAAGAAAAAAAAATGTTTATATATATATATATATATACATATCTTGTTTCTAAATATGAAATTACTGACATTTAATTCTAACAACTCATCATGCAGGAACCATATATATTGTCATTGATGGGTGAAAGGCTCGAGGAGATCTCTTATTAATGCACATTAAACCAAGATTTGCGGGGGGTTATATTATCCCTTCCGAGTGTTGATTTCCAAGTCATGAAATGTCGTTCACACATCGTCGCCTTGGCACGTTCACGAAACCTCCAATCTTTAATTGCTCTTCGTTGTACCCGCCACCTTCGCATTTCTAAATATGCAATAATTAAGCTTTACTGCTAACAGTTCATTATGCACCACCCATACAGATTGTCATTAATCATCGAAAGGCTCGAGGAGATTTTCCATTCATAAGCATTGAACCAAGATTTAGCGGAGAGTTACATTATCCGCTCTAAGTGTTCATTTCAACCATCGTCTGGAGAAAACCATAGTTCTCATAAACCTATGGCATCATCTCGACAACAGTTCTGTGGAGATACAGTGAACATCTTTGGGCGCAAGGACCAGAACTTCCAATGGTCCAGGGCATATTCTTATTACTCAACCTCTGTCGCAGAGAACCAAGTAATTTGGACCTCTGGGATTGCTCGTGCAGGCTGTGTCCTTGAGGTTTTTGACTGTAAGGACCTAGTCTCTTGGTGCGCCAATAAATTTATTTCAGACAAAAGAATTATTCCACTGCGGGACCGCTCTTCTATTTCTTTATCACCTCAGGTCTTCTGCCAGATGTTAAGTTTGTCGGAGCCAACATTGACTTTCAGAGGAGAAGATTGCAAACAGTTCCTAGCAAAGCATAATAACGGGTTGGACCTCTTGCCCCATTTATTGAAATACCTGATTCTAGTTCCCGAATATATCAAAAGCTTGCAGGTTAGTTCACTTAGAAATCCATTCCGTGAAATTATCTGGTTGTTTACAAGAATAATGGGACAGGAGTCCACAACAATTGTTTCCTGGATAGCTCTTTATATTTTTCATTTCACAGTCAACGAACAAGCCATTTTTTATTGGGGCAAGTTAATTTCCCATGAAATATGTTCCCAATTATCAAGCTTCAAAAGGGAAAAGAAATTTACATGTCGTCCTACTTAGTTTTTGCGATAATGCATTGTTGTCAGTTTCCACAACTGTCTATGTGCAAGAATGTCAACTGGGAATTCGACCCAATAATGTTCTGGTACCAGGCGTTGTGGAAGCACAAGGCTTCCCACTGTTTTTATGAGTTTTTTAATGGCTTCATGTCTGTTTTCAAAGTTTTGTTGTTAGGAGAAGATGCTCCCTACATATCTGAACAGGCAACCAGTTTTTTGGACAGGAAGGGGACACTTGAACATTTGGATAATTACACTGTGATAAGAATTTTTGGCTCCACAGAAAAACCTGCTCTCCTTCCATGTCACATTACGGACAGAATTTTTGTTGCAGAAGTAGCATGACAATACAACTATTGGTTGCATCTATTGCAAAAAAAGAGAAAAAAACAATTCATTCATTTGCCTTGGAAAGTAGGGGAGTTCGTGTTGAAAAATGTCAACAAAATTGACAAATTCGCAGCGCATTCTACCATCTTCAACCTAAGATATACTAAAAGCATAAGAGGGTTCAACCCCGATAATATTTTTCGACAACATTTACAAACACTTGGCCTCTGCGATTGTTTTTTCAAAAAACATATGCCTGAAAATAGAGACATTGGCGGCAACGCTCCTGCTTCTGATGCCGACGACCTAGACATAGTGCAAAGTTGCACTAAATTGTACAAGCAACAGAGGAAAGGCCCCGGTGACAAGACTATTCAATCAGCAAATAACACTCCAAAAAGTACGACATCCCGGAGCATCTCTCCAACAGCCCACCACAACAATAAAGCAACTCGGAGTTCTTCAAACGAAGGAGAAGATAACGACCCTCCTCACTCTAAAATTGATAGTTCTCACAAGCTTCCAGTTGACAAAAGAGAAAAAAAAATGTGGGATAGGCGGAAGAGCCAGAAATTCAGAGTGAGTACATGGGTCTTGACACTGATCTAGATAGCATGCTCCGCTACCTTGATCAACCTAGAGACGCCATCCAGCATATTCGTCCAATGGACATATCCGACACCGAAAATTTTGACGAAGATGAATCCTTTATGTTCCAAAGCGCTTTTTTTTACAGCCAATCCAAAAAATTGATAATTGAGAAAAAAAGATGTAAAAAATAAGAAAGGAAAATCTCGTTCAGAGGTTGACCTTGCCAACATGCGTCTGTCCCAAATCTGCTAACTTCACAATGCGAGCGGAGATGCACTTCATGATTCTATTGGAGGCATTGAGGTCGAGAATGCCAGACTGAAGGACCGGGTCAAGGAATTGGAAGAGGCTTTGATTCCTATGCCATTGCTTGTCAATCCTTTGGCAATAGCCATGC
>JZKD02S1939633.1:0-14242 GCA_000966675.3 Picea glauca
TGAGATTGACACATGTTCTATTGCATTGTGCATTCATTTATTGACCTGAGTTATATGATCTTCAACGTGTATGTCGGATGAACTCAAGATTGTGGAGAAATCAGTTGAAGAAGTTCTAATTGACCTAATGGCTGAGAAATTGATTTCCACAGTAATTTAGGCCTCATCGACGCGAGGAGTGCAAGCCTCCCCGTCGACTTCTTGCAGATATGGACCATCATGAGCTACAGTAAAGAAGAGAACCAAGCATCGAGATGACTTGGAAAATGTGAAGCTAATCCCAACTATCCTACCCAACTACATCCCGCCTTTGGCCGACGCAGTGATTCGTGACAGTGTCCCGAGAGACTTTGATTACACCTTGGTTACTGTGTACCTCCCGAAGGGGATATGTGCAGTTAGAATGTAGCAGGATAAGATCGCGACATTGAAGTTCAACGCCGTCAACCTAGGGGATCGTAAGAATCATAGTATGCTCCCTCTGCATAGGTATCTGACTAAGACAAAGGGAAAGAACTCAAAGATAGTCCCCCAGCCATGGACTATGAACCTCGCATAGTCCAACATCCTGAATTTGATGAAGATTCTACATTTTGGTAGACACCAGGAGGTTAACACGTGTGTGAAGCTCCTGTTGTCATGTTACCATGGAGGTTATCTATCGCTAGATAGACACATCACAGTCGATCCGACGCTAATCCATAAGATCACTAGATTGAGCATGCAGGGACTCGATCCACAAGACTTCTACCCAGGAAGGCTTCAGACTGTGCCCTGGCACAGAGAATTAAAGATATGTATGGTGATGTAGAAAAGGGGATGCAAAGCTACAAGGTATCTTCCATCTAGAATGACATAGTGTGCCTGGCCTTCTAGTTGATCGCAGGAAATCTAGTGAGGAAGAACAAACCTACACAGGTCACAGGATTTGTTGTTGACCTCGTTGGGAAGTGTCTAGAAGGACTCCGGATGAAATTGGCGAGGTACTTGGTGAACCAATTAGAGTTATATTTTTGTGAAGCTCAGGATCAAGGATATGAGTTCCACTTTAGCTGGCTCCTGATCCTCATCATGTTTACTTCTTGGGAGATGTCGGAAGGTGTGACCTTCCCGGACATTGAGTCATTTGAGCCACTCACTGTGAAGTTTTCCATGCTCTGGTACTCGAGAGATATGGGAAAACAATGGCAGTCGAACATGGTATTTCACACGTACTATCTCTAGTTGAAGAGGGCTATTGGAGTTGTCCCTTGCATGACACCGAACATCCTGCACCGGTTCAGACTCCTCATGAAGTTCCACGCAGATTGGCACTTCATTTATATCACCGTGCGCGCAGATGAGAATAAAGTAGAGCTTCAGTCATACTAAAATCTCATAGAGGAGGACCTCAAAGAGATAACCAAGGACTGGTCTGCAGAGCTCCTTATCCCTACTGACCCTGCAGAATTGTCTGACCCTAAACCAATTGGTAGTCTGGAGACCATTGATGAAGAGAAGGATACACCTGGACCTAGCAGAAGAAAGAAGACCGAAGAGGTACAAAACCTAAGCAGCGCATCGGAAGAAACTACCTTAGAGTCACCTAGCCGAGGAGGTGATGACAAAGTAGATCAAGAAGAGATCAATGGAAAAGAAGAACAACAAAAGCAAGGTGAACTAACACCACCTGGGGATCCTGTGGATGAGACTGATCCCTCTAAGAAAATGAAGGTTTCTCCCATGAAACCTACTTCCCGAAAGAAATCTGGAGCTACCTTGACTAAGATGCAGACTGTGATCACGGTCGATGACTTTGACTTCATCATCGCAGCCATATCAGATGCTTCACAAGAGATTATGCAAAATAGTGAAGCCAAGAAAGAAGCCATGTATGATAAAATTGAGGTAGAACTCAGAGGGGTACAATAGGCCCTTCACTCCAACCTCACAGTTTCCACTACACCCCTACCATCAGAAGAACTAGAGTTGGGAGATGATCCTACCCAACTCTGCAGACTAATTGATGCAACCGAAGCTTTCCTTCATCGAGTGTAAGAAGAGAAAGAATAGGCCACATTGGCTCTAAAACAAGCACAAGAGGAAATAGTAGAGAAACATCGACTTGCACAAAAGGAGAAGGATGATCTTCAAACCAAGTTTGAAGAAGAGAGAGTGGAGATCAAGCAATAAAAAGAGCAGTTGCTCATAGAATAGCTTGGAGTCAAAGAAGCAGTCGACAGAGCACTTTTCTCTATGACGGGCTTAGAGCCAAAGGAAGAAGACCCAGTGGAGCATCAAGTAGCAAATCTCGCGCAATCCATCCAACAACTTCAACAAAGAATAGAAGACTTAGAGCTATAGACAGTGCCAAGCACTATGCAGGATGTGTGAGACAAAAGAGAAACCACTACCCGAAGCATAGTTGAGAGGATCATAACTTTAGCCCTAGAATGTAAAGAACTAAGCAGTCGTAGTGCATAGACATATGAGAGACTTACTAAAGACCCTGAATTAAAGGAACTGGAGTCACAGCTCCAGGAGGTGAAGCAGCAAGCAGCAACAGTACAGGCACAGTTGAATCCCCTATCAGTGGTTGAAAAGATAAAGCGATCGTAGGAACATCACACTTCCCAACAACAGGTCCACACCATAGAGAGAAAAGTCATGGAAGTGACTCATAGGCTCCAACTAGTCCAGGATGCAGCGTGCTAACAGTTTGAAGAGATTGAAGGTTGTGGACCAAAGATAGAACACGTAGTCACTGCAGTTGAACAACACTTAGAGGGACCTGTCAATGAAGAAGTTATCCAAGAGTTCGTCGATTAGGAGGCCTTGGAACAACAACAGGTCAAAGCATCTCGAGCCAAGCTCGAGGCTTTTGAAGCAGAGCTACCCAAATCAAAGTGGCTTAGGACGAGTCATAGCTGAGTGTTGGGGGCATGTTGGCCCTTGACCAAGTCTTGGAGATCCTTGGTCAATTTTGGGACTTCAACAGCCTGTCGAAGTGGAGCGTGTTGAAAAGTCAACAAGAAATGTGTGTCTAATTTATTTTTCCCTTAAATAAATTGGACAATAAATATTAATCTATTATCTCATAATTACTTGAAATAATTAACTAAAATGGAAAATCAGTTAACTATGGGAAATTCGAGTTCAAGGGTTGACTGGTGGGACATGTAAGTTGAATTAGTTGTAACTATGTGACTTGAAGTTGTAACAGAGTTATAAGTGTAGTTATGTGAGTTGTGAAGTAGTTTAACTCAGTTAAGTGAGTTAAGCTCAATTGTACTTGTTGTAACTAAATTTACACTAGTGAGAGTTCATTGAATTAATTAGTAATTAATTCAGAATCAGTGATCTCACATGCAACTAAATATTTACCACTGTTAACTACATGCATGTCAATTCCATTGGAGACCCAGTTGAGATAACAGGTGAAAGGGACAGTTTGGCTATCAATTGTGATTTGATTGAAGTGCACACATGCAATCACACACAGTGGATATTCCCATGAGAAATGAACAGCCCAGGCAAGAGGAATTTGAATCATTTACAAGTTTTCCATTAGCAAGGATTGTGCAGAGGAGGCAGGTTGTCTAGAGGCAGAGAATTGGCACATGTATTTGCTGATTTTTGTATGATAGTGTGAGACGATTGTATTGTATGGAGATCTCTTGGATTAGATTTTTGTATGAGATTGTTTCATGATGCATGATATACATAATATATGATAGTGGGGTTTTTAGCTTTATGCTTTCCCAGTAAAAACACCTATGTTATGTGTGATTGATCTTTCTTCTTGATATTGAAATTGGCAATCGTGTTTTAAATTCCGAAAGAATATTTGTAGAAGCGATTATGTATTTAAAAATCACATATAATTGTTAGATTAGGAGAATCCAGGCAATACATAATTTGTATTAAAATTTCTACATGGTATCAGAGCACAGGAGATTGCAGAAGATGAGTTTGTGATTGGATAGAATTCGAATTTGCAGAAAGACTTTCTTGGTGCTATAGCTGATTCAAGATCGAAATAGATTTCAATGGCTTGAGGTAGGAGTATGCACTCAAGGGAATATCGAACTACATTTCTTGGAAGGACAGGATGGAGGCAGTACTCGGAGACAATGGCTTGAAGGAATTCATTTATCAAACATTTTCCTAAGCTAGATGTTGCAGACATTGCAAATCTTGATGCATGGAAAAAGAAAGTGGCAAAGGCGAGGAGAATTATGTTGGAGGGAGTATGAGATCACATTGTCTCTAGCCTCCATGGGAAAGCCACACCACATGAAATGTGGAAGACTTTGACGAATCTATTCCAAAACAACAACGACCATAGGAAATTGTCCCTCAAAGATAAACTCAGGAAGATCAAGATGGAGAAGGGAGACTCCATTCCAAAATATTTCACGAAGTTTGTCTAGTGTCAGGATGAGCTAGGGAGTCTGGGAATAATATTCGTTGATGATGATTTGGTGAGCTTGGCACTCCTAGGACTTCCCAAGAGTTGGCACAGTTATCAAGACTCTGTCAATGGAAGGGAAAAATTGCCAGATTGGGAATGACTATGGTCAGATCTAGTGCACGAGGAGTTCAAGAGGAACACCAGAGATGGATCTTCATTAAAGAATGATGATGAAGAGGATTTTTCTTTGGCTGCCAAGGAAAGGAAAGGGAAGGGGAAGAAATTCCATTCAAAATCTGAGTCTAAAGGCAAGAAGCTGGATTTGTCCAAAGTGAAGTGTTTTCACTATCATGAACATGGGCATCTCGCTACTAACTGTCCACAGAAGAAGAAGAACAAGAAAGTTGTTGGAGTTACAATTGGTGAGGCCCTTGCCTCACAATTTGAACTTTACTTATCCTTGATCACATGTATGGCGTCAAGTGAATTGGGATCGGTGTGGTATTTAGATAGTGGTGCTTCCTTCCACATGACAGGAGATAAGGATCTTTTTAGTGACTTGGAGGAGAAATATCTCAAAATGCATATAGAGATGGGTGAAAATGGATGATACAGTGTGATTGGAATTGGTTCCATCACCTTTCAAGGGAGTCATGTAAACCATTTCAATTGAAAAATGTTATGCATTTTCCAGGTCTGAAGAAAAATTTGGTCTCGGTCGCAATGTTGGAGGATAGAGGCTATGACGTTGTTTTCAACGATGGAAAAGATTTTATGTGACATAAAACAATGGTTCAAGTCAAGAGGATACAGATTCAAGTTAAAAATATATACATGCTCAAGGTAGATGGTTGCGCTGCCATGATGGGCAAGGCAGAAAAAGTGGTGAGATGGGATAAGGGAAAATTATGGCATAGGCGATTGGGCCATCTTCATCATGGAGCCTTGAAGATCATGCAACAAATATCTACTGGACTTCCAATGGGAACACTTTATCAATTAGATCAGTGCAAGGGTTGCACCATGGGGAACTATGTAAATTCCACCTTTCATGAAAAGGAGAACCGTGCTTTGGTGATTCTGGAGAGAGTTCACATAGACATGTGTGGACCATTCTCGATTGCTTCAACAACAAAACATAAGTATTATGTTATTTTTGTTGATGAATTTTCTCGTAATTGTTGGATCTTATTCATGCAGAAGAAGGATCAAACATTCTCAAAGTTCTCTGAGTTTAAAGCAATGGTGGAGAAAGAGTAAGGGAAGTAAGTGAAGGCTCTGGGGAGAAATAATGCTGGAGTATACATCTCTAATGAATTCAAATACTTCTGAAACAAAGAATGAATTTGAAGAGAAATCATAGTGCCTCATAACCCACAGAAAAATGGGCTCACGGAGAGGAAGAAAAGAACGATCGTGGGTGCAACATGAGCGATGTTCCATGATGAGGGCCTACTAATGCATTTGTGGGCGGAAGAATGAAACATTGCAGTTTATGTGCAAAAATGTTGTCCTCATAGAGTACTTGGCATGAGTACACCTGAAGAAGTTTTCACTAGTAAGAAACTTGATGTTTCTCATTTTAAGATTTTTGGCTCATCTGTTTATGTGCATGTGACCAAGAATGCTAGGAAGAAGCTAGAGCCGACTGTTGAAGTTGGGATATTTGTGGGGTACACAGAAATACCCCATAATTATCGTGTGTATTTTCCTAACAGTAAGATGACTATTATGCGATAGGATATAAAATTTGATGAGGTGAAAGCCATGAGGTTTTCGCTTGAGAGGGAACTAGACTTGAATGTAGAGGAGGAATTGTTGGTTCCCAAAGATGAGTCTCAAGATGTGGATCAGCCACATGAGGAGGTTCATGGAGTGGAGGAAGCCACTCATGCAGATACATTCATCATAAATGGAAGAAATCGCACCATGGAAGATGATAGATTGAGACTAGATGTTGCACAGAATGTAGGAGCCCCTACTTCACAGTGCAGACAGAGACGGTCTCCTAATCGATTTATTGGATACATGGATCTCATGAGAAAATGTATTGTGACTGAACCATCTCCCTTTTAGGAAGCAGTGCAGGATCCCACTTGGGTTGATGCAATTGTGGAGGAGTATGACTCCATTATCAAAAATAATGCATGGGAAATTGTCCCAAGACCAGTCGACAAATCAATGCTAGGTTCGAGATGGATCTACAGGGGTAATCTTTTAATCATTGTTCTTTATGTTGATGATTTAATACTGACTGGTGATGAGTAGCTGATACACTCATGCAAGGAGGACCTTGCAAAGGAGTTTGAGATGAAGGATATGGGTCTTCTTCTTTAATTCCTTGGATTGGAAATATGGCAACGAGATGGTGAACTTTTTGTGTCTCAAGGCAAGCATGCAAGGGAGATACTAGGTAAGTTTCAAATGGAGGGCTGCAAGCCCATGGATACTNTTCTTTGGCTGCCAAGGAAAGGAAAGGGAAGGGGAAGAAATTCCATTCAAAATCTGAGTCTAAAGGCAAGAAGCTGGATTTGTCCAAAGTGAAGTGTTTTCACTATCATGAACATGGGCATCTCGCTACTAACTGTCCACAGAAGAAGAAGAACAAGAAAGTTGTTGGAGTTACAATTGGTGAGGCCCTTGCCTCACAATTTGAACTTTACTTATCCTTGATCACATGTATGGCGTCAAGTGAATTGGGATCGGTGTGGTATTTAGATAGTGGTGCTTCCTTCCACATGACAGGAGATAAGGATCTTTTTAGTGACTTGGAGGAGAAATATCTCAAAATGCATATAGAGATGGGTGAAAATGGATGATACAGTGTGATTGGAATTGGTTCCATCACCTTTCAAGGGAGTCATGTAAACCATTTCAATTGAAAAATGTTATGCATTTTCCAGGTCTGAAGAAAAATTTGGTCTCGGTCGCAATGTTGGAGGATAGAGGCTATGACGTTGTTTTCAACGATGGAAAAGATTTTATGTGACATAAAACAATGGTTCAAGTCAAGAGGATACAGATTCAAGTTAAAAATATATACATGCTCAAGGTAGATGGTTGCGCTGCCATGATGGGCAAGGCAGAAAAAGTGGTGAGATGGGATAAGGGAAAATTATGGCATAGGCGATTGGGCCATCTTCATCATGGAGCCTTGAAGATCATGCAACAAATATCTACTGGACTTCCAATGGGAACACTTTATCAATTAGATCAGTGCAAGGGTTGCACCATGGGGAACTATGTAAATTCCACCTTTCATGAAAAGGAGAACCGTGCTTTGGTGATTCTGGAGAGAGTTCACATAGACATGTGTGGACCATTCTTAGTTGCTTCAACAACAAAACATAAGTATTATGTTATTTTTGTTGATGACTTTTCTCGTAATTGTTGGATCTTCTTCATGCAGAAGAAGGATCAAACATTCTCAAAGTTCTCTGAGTTTAAAGAAATGGTGGAGAAAGAGTCAGGGAAGTAAGTGAAGGCTCTGAGGAGAAATAATGGTGGAGTATACATCTCTAATGAATTCAAATACTTCTAAAACAAAGAATGAATTTGAAGAGAAATCATAGTGCCTCATAACCCACAGAAAAATGGGCTCACAGAGAGGAAGAAAAGAACGATCGTGGGTGCAACATGAGCGATGTTCCATGATGAGGGCCTACTAATGCATTTGTGGACGGAAGAATGAAACATTGCAGTTTATGTGCAAAAATGTTGTCCTCATAGAGTACTTGGCATGAGTACACCTGAAGAAGTTTTCACTAGTAAGAAACTTGATGTTTCTCATTTTAAGATTTTTGGCTCATCTGTTTATGTGCATGTGACCAAGAATGCTAGGAAGAAGCTAGAGCCGACTGTTGAAGTTGGGATATTTGTGGGGTACACAGAAATACCCCATAATTATCGTGTGTATTTTCCTAACAGTAAGATGACTATTATGCGATAGGATATAAAATTTGATGAGGTGAAAGCCATGAGGTTTTCGCTTGAGAGGGAACTAGACTTGAATGTAGAGGAGGAATTGTTGGTTCCCAAAGATGAGTCTCAAGATGTGGATCAGCCACATGAGGAGGTTCATGGAGTGGAGGAAGCCACTCATGCAGATACATTCATCATAAATGGAAGAAATCGCACCATGGAAGATGATAGATTGAGACTAGATGTTGCACAGAATGTAGGAGCCCCTACTTCACAGTGCAGACAGAGACGGTCTCCTAATCGATTTATTGGATACATGGATCTCATGAGAAAATGTATTGTGACTGAACCATCTCCCTTTTAGGAAGCAGTGCAGGATCCCACTTGGGTTGATGCAATTGTGGAGGAGTATGACTCCATTATCAAAAATAATGCATGGGAAATTGTCCCAAGACCAGTCGACAAATCAATGCTAGGTTCGAGATGGATCTACAGGGGTAATCTTTTAATCATTGTTCTTTATGTTGATGATTTAATACTGACTGGTGATGAGTAGCTGATACACTCATGCAAGGAGGACCTTGCAAAGGAGTTTGAGATGAAGGATATGGGTCTTCTTCTTTAATTCCTTGGATTGGAAATATGGCAACGAGATGGTGAACTTTTTGTGTCTCAAGGCAAGCATGCAAGGGAGATACTAGGTAAGTTTCAAATGGAGGGCTGCAAGCCCATGGATACTCCTCTTCCAGGAAACTGGAGGAAAGATGATGCTACTTCTGGGGAGGTAGTGGATGCTACTGTCTATCAATAGTTAGTGAGTTCACTAATGTATCTAGTGAAAACAAGAAGGGACATTTTCTATGCGGTTAACCAGCTGAGTCAAGTAATGGTTAAGCCTACCAAGATCTTTTGGAAGGCATGTAAGTATGTCCTGAGATACATGGGGGGCACATTTAAGTATGGCTTATGGTACAGACAAACGGATGAGGTGAAGTTGCATGGCTTCACGGATGTAGATTGGGCGAGAAGCCCAACGGATAGAAAGAGCACATCAGGGGGGATATTTAGTATCGTATCTATAGTTGTTTCTTGGTACAATAGGAAACAAAGATCTGTGGCACTCATTTCAATGGAAGCAGAATACATGGCAGTGAGTCAAGCTGCATGTGAGGCTATCTGGATGAGAAAGATCTTGGTTGGTTTGTTTGGTTCTCATTTAGATCCAACAATGATTCATTGTGATAATCATAGTTTCATTAAACTCTATATTATTCTTGTTTTTCATGATAGATCTAAGCATATAGATATATGGTATCATCATCTCAGAGATTGTGTGCAGTGGAAGATCATGATGCTTCAGTACATTCCTATGGAAGATCGGGATGCAGACATTCTGATGAAGGAGCTCACCAGGAGAAAATTCGAATACCATAGAGACAAGATTGGGGTGAAGGATAATCCCTTTCTTGTTGAGAGGGAATGTTGAAAAGTCAATAAGAAATGTGTGTCTAATTGATTTTTCCCTTAAATAAATTGGACAATAAATATAAATCTCTTATATCATAATTACTTGAAATAATTAACTAAAATGGAAAATCAGTTAACTATGGGAAATTCGAGTTCAAAGGTTGACTCGTGGGACATGGAACTTGAATTAGTTATAACTAAGTGAATTGAAGTTGTAACAGACTTATAAGTGTAGTTATGTGAGTTGTGAAGTATTTTAACTCAGTTAAGTGAGTTAAGCTCAGTTGTACTAGTTGTAATTGAAATTACATTAGTGAGGATTCAGTGAATTAATTATTAATTAATTCACAATCAGGGATCTCACATGCAACTGAATATTTACCACTGTTAACTACATGCATGTCAGATCTAATGGAGACCCAGTTGGGATAAAAGGTGAAAGGGATAGTTTGGATATTAGTTGTGATTTGAGTGAAGTGCACTCGTGAAATCACACACACAATGGATGTGCCCATGATCAATGTGCATCCTAGGAAAGAGGAAGTCAAATCATTTGCAAGTTTTCCATTAGTAGGGATTGAACAGAGGAGGCATGTTGTCTGGAGGCAAAGAATTGGCACATGTATTTTCTTATTTTTGTATGACAGTGTGAGATGATTGTATTGTACTGAGATCTCTTGGAATAGAGTTGTGTATGGGATTGTTTCATGATCCATGATATACATAATATATGATAGTGGGGTATTTATCTTTATGATTTCCCAGTAAAAACACATGTGTTATGTGTGATTGATCTTTCTTCTTGATATTTCAATTGGCGATCATGTTTTAAATTCCACAAGAATATTTGTAGAAGTGATTATGTATTTCATAGTGGCATATAATTGTTAGATAAGGAGAATCTAGGCAATACATAATTTGTATTAAAATTTCTATAGAGCGCAAGTCGAAGTGAAGATCGTGGGATCTTGGCCCCTTTTTAGGGCCTTTTTGGGTTGTGGGCTGATGTAACGGGTATGGGATGTCGGCCCATGGGTTTACCCACGTTTAGGAACTTTTTGTAAATTATAAATAGATGTCTAGGCAGAGTAAGTTAGGAGAGTACGGAGGCATCTATGTGATGTTGTTCTAAGTGCAAGTGATAGTTGTAAATGCTTCGTGCATATTGTGTTGAGAACTTGCAAAGATAAGTGCAAGTGACTATAAGAGACTGTGTAAAGGCTTTGTGTTGTGACCTAGCTTGGGTAAGGAGGATCTAGAAAAGTGCGCACAGATCTCCTATCTTATGTAGAGTAGGATCTGACTTCTCTATGCATGTACAAGATTGACAGAAGACAATAAAAGAGAAGAAGAGTTCATGGACGTAGCCCCAGGCAAGGGGTGAACCATGTATATCATGTGTTGTTGTTTCTTTGTGCTTTATGGTTGTCTTATTGTTTATGTTATTAATGCTTAGTTCACTAATAGATTCTTAGATGGATCTGATATGATATCTTAGTGTTGGATAATGTGAATGAATGCTAGATTTGATCTATGTTGATGTGCTTAGTGCTTGAATGTGTTAGATCTGGGTGACTATTGCACTGCTCTATTATTTAGGGTTTATCTGTGTTGTGAATAAAGGTTGAATACTAATGAACTATAACTGCTAAGTGATCTATTAAGGTTTTACAATCACATATCTGTGTCCCAGCTAAGGTTGTAAACACTGGAGTCCTGCAACCACCCCTACCTCTACCTCGAGTGAGACTTCATCTGCTTCACGGGTGTTGCCGAAAGGGACGGTAGTTAGGGTTTTTTTGGTGCATTTTTGAAGTGTTGAACCTTGGGTCTGCCCCTATGCCAACAACTACTTAATTGATGACTTCATGGTTTATTAACTAGGACTAGGTGGTAGTTTACTCAGGTTTCTATTAGTGCATGTTCAGATGATCTCTAGAATCTCAACTATGGTGATTTATCACCTCATGTAGCTTATATGTATTGTAAATTATACACTCTTTGATTATGGAATACAATTATTTCATTCTTTCTCCATTATTCTCTCAAATTTGCAAGTTTGATTTTCATTGTTGCTATCTAGATTCTCTGTTCAATTTTCACTCCAATTTCACATGGTCTTAGAGCCCACATGTGCTAGGAAAAATGAGAAAAAAATCTCTCTTGTGGATATAGAAGATTGGAGCGACCATAGAGGATGGATTTTTCGTCAACAATGATTCTAACCCCATACTACCACTTTGAATGGAAGCCAAAGATTGTTATTCTTATCAAAATAAAATGTTTTTATCAAATCACTATGGGAACTAAAATAGATCCCAATTCCACTGATGAGAAATCTCATTTTCTCAATAGAGAGGATATGGATTTCAGACTTATATGCTTGTCTATTTCTCTTGAATTACTATTCCATGTTGAATCATTAACANTGTTTCTTTGTGCTTTATGGTTGTCTTATTGTTTATGTTATTAATGCTTAGTTCACTAATAGATTCTTAGATGGATCTGATATGATATCTTAGTGTTGGATAATGTGAATGAATGTTAGATTTGATCTATGTTGATGTGCTTAGTGCTTGAATGTGTTAGATCTGGGTGACTATTGCACTGCTCTGTTATTTAGGGTTTATCTGTGTTTTGAATAAAGGTTGAATACTAATGAACTATAACTGCTAAGTGATCTATTAAGGTTTTACAATCACATATCTGTGTCCCAGCTAAGGTTGTAAACACTGGAGTCCTACAACCACCCCTACCTCTACCTCGAGTGAGACTTCATCTGCTTCACAGGTGTTGCCGAAAGGGACGGTAGTTAGGTTTTTTTTGGTGCATTTTTGAAGTGTTGAACCTTGGGTCTGCCCCTATGCCAACAACTACTTAATTGATGACTTCATGGTTTATTAACTAGGACTAGGTGGTAGTTTACTCAGGTTTCTATTAGTGCATGTTCAGATGATCTCTAGAATCTCAACTATGGTGATTTATCACCTCATGTAGCTTATATGTATTGTAAATTATACACTCTTTGATTATGGAATACAATTATTTCATTCTTTCTCCATTATTCTCTCAAATTTGCAAGTTTGATTTTCATTGTTGCTATCTAGATTCTCTGTTCAATTTTCACTCCAATTTCACATGGTCTTAGAGCCCACATGTGCTAGGAAAAATGAGAAAAAAATCTCTCTTGTGGATATAGAAGATTGGAGCGACCATAGAGGATGGATTTTTCGTCAACAATGATTCTAACCCCATACTACCACTTTGAATGGAAGCCAAAGATTGTTATTCTTATCAAAATAAAATGTTTTTATCAAATCACTATGGGAACTAAAATAGATCCCAATTCCACTGATGAGAAATCTCATTTTCTCAATAGAGAGGATATGGATTTCAGACTTATATGCTTGTCTATTTCTCTTGAATTACTATTCCATGTTGAATCATTAACAACTCCAAATGAAGTATGGAACAAATCAAAGGTCATATTCTGGAAAAATGATGATCATGAAGAATGCATGTTGGAGAATACCAAAGAAAATCCTAGAGAAAATACACCAGAAGAACAGGATTCTCGACTTCCTCCTAAAGAGGATTTCAGACATAATACATACTATCATCCAGATCATATTTTTTATTTGATTTATTAAATTAATTCACAAGTAAATTAACATGCACATGTCTATCTTGTTATCCCCATTTTGTGGGATATCTAAGGAGATCATATCTCGAGGCCCTCGGTTTACAGGTATGGAGTTTTGAGAGACGACATCACTAGCATTTTCCACTTGCTGGAAGCCCGCTCTATCACCACATTTTGGATCCATCGTTAGCACATCCACCACACCAACTAGCTTATGGAAAGCGCATGGGTCTTTCTCCATGCAATAAAAGTCAAGTATTGTGGCAGGTAATCACCATAATATTTGATGCATTTAAGCATGTTTTATTGAAGATGATTTTGATTATAGAATGCTTGCTTGGACATTATGATTTTTAGCATGTTTCACCTTCATGAGTATCATCGATTTCCTAGTAAGTGGCCAAATTTTGGGGAAGGGTGAAAATAGGGGTCTCTTGAGGGGTCATCGTACCATTCTCAACCATAATTATTACTTTCCTCTCATTGAATTCCCATCACATTACCTTCTTCTAGGCCCTTTGAATTTAGTGACCCAAGAAGGCCATGTACCTCATTTCATGGGAAGAAGGGGTTGAAGGCCCAGGGGGATGATGGATGGAAAAAGATAAAATCCTAAAATATAAACCTTCCAGATGCTCTCCTAGACAGGTCTTGGGAATGATGAACTTCTTCTCTTAAAAATTGAAGGTCTTCAAAAGATCAAACACATAATAGATATTGTTCTTGAATGAAAGACTAACACTAGTGTGTTATAACTCTTTGATGGTTACCCCTATGGCACTTTATGCACCTCTTCTTTCAAGTGACACTGTGTTACT
>JZKD02S1939633.1:25637-41646 GCA_000966675.3 Picea glauca
GAAAGGAAAAGAGCACAATCTAATTGTGTCTCTTAGATTCAGTATTATTGAATGTGTCAGGGGAAGCTACAACTAAGGAGTTATGGGATAATTTGGGGAAATCGTATCAGTCTAAGTCCCTGGTAAATAAATTGTTCCTACGGAAAAATATTTATGACCCGAGGATGAGAGATGGAGACTCAGTGACAAAGCATTTGAACTCCTTAAATACTGTGGTAAGTCAGTTGTTATTTGTTGAGATTAAAATTTCATATGAATATAAGTGACAACTTCCTTGAATTTTCATGAAGTGGTCTCATCTTTGTTGTCATAGGAGATGAGATGAAAGAACATGGAAGGACAGATCACATATGCATTATTTGCAAGATGTTGGCACAGGGGCAAACCTAGGGTTCACTCCAAGAGCGCACCAACAAAACACTAGTTGCTGGCCCTTTCGGCAGCACCTGTGAAGTAGATGCAGTCTCACCCGAAGCAACTATGAGAGGGTTGCAGGACATAGATGTCTACAACCAGGGGAATATCAAGTGGATCTTATATAAAAACAATCACAACATTCATATATCTCTTATCAGCTAGATCTATTCTACGCAACTATAAATCAGATCTAACATAATAATGCAAATAACAACGCAACAATGGTATAGATCTCGACATCAATCACACACACAACAAAAAATATACGTGATTCACCCTTTCTCTAGGGCTATGTACACATAATTGTGCTTATGCTATATTTAAGATAAAGCTTATAGTTCTTGTCTGCGCTCTCAACTAGCATATCTTTGTTCTTTCCTTTCGTTCTCTCCCCTTCCTGTGCACCCAGCTGCAGGACTTGACCTTCTCACCTAGCTGAAGATCTTACAATACCAGAAGGCTCTCTCACTCAACACTTCTCTCTCACAATACAGTGATCTCTCACCACAGTAATAGAGATAGATCAACAAAAATATCGTATCAATACTCAATGATAAACCTGACCCAAGTCCTCTTGACCTTTATTTATACATTAAAATCCCTCACCGATAGCCTTAGGTCGAAACCTAGGTGCCAAAACCCTAAATACAAAAACCCTAGGTCAAATTGACCTGCATTTTTTGGGCTTCGCCAGCCTATCTTTCCTTCTTCGTCACGCGGTACTCCAAAGCATATGATGATGGATTTCTCTGCTTGCTGAGTTGTCCATGATCCTTCTTCCTTGCTGATATGTCATCCCTGATCTCCTCATCCAACGGCTTGCTTTTCCATACTTCGCTCCAGCTTTTCTACTCTTTTTCTTACTTCAACCCATTTGCAGTTACTGTGTCTCCCGTGCAGTTCGTGTTTGACCTTTTCTTCCTCTATCTTCGCTTTCATCCATAACCAAGGGCCAACAGGCCCCAAACACTCACCTGTGACTCATCCTAAGGAACTTCAGATCTGATCCTTCCATTTTACTTTGACTTTGGACTGCGCATTGAATACTTTTCTTTCTGCTTTATGCGTCCTTCCCATATTGGTGCAGACTATCTTTTCTGTTTCTGGTACCCAGTTTCAACTGCACCTGGTACCTGGACTCTTTTCCCCTTGCTTTTATTGAGAGTTGTGAGGCAGTCAGTTGTCATAATACAACTTCAGCTGACTCCCATTCACCAAACCTTCCTTCCAGTCTCCCTTCAATGTCTTCAGCTACGCAACTCCTCCTTCTGTAACATAGGCGATCTCATATGGTCCAAGCCAATGTGTTATGAACTTCCCAGGGTGTTTGATAAACTTACTGTCATACATCAGTACTAAATCACCTTGCTTGAATATATTCTTCTTGATGTGCCTGTCGTGGTAGGCCTTTTCTCGTTCCTTCTGAACCTGCTGATGGAATCCTGCAATGAATCTGTCTTCTTCTAGTTTGACCAACTATGCCAGCATCTCATGAACAATGTCGGTATCATCCATATATGTAAGTGCAACAATTCTTAAGCTTTGTACTAGGTATTCCATCAAGACAACAACTTCCAGACCATAAACCAACTTGAAGGGGGTCTGCGTTGTTAATTTCTTGCAAGTGGTTTTGTAAGCCTAGAGTATTGTTGGTACTCTTAAATCCGAGTCATCCCTATTCATGTTGCAAATCTTTGTCAGTGTTGTCTTGAAGATCTTGTTGAATGCTTCAACTATTTTGTTTTCTTGTGGATGGTAGGGTGTACTCTTTCGATGGTGAACTACAAATTCTTTAGTCAGGGCTTCAATTGTCTTATTGATGAAGTGTGTGCCCTAATCACTCATAAGGATCTTGGGGCATATGAACCTAGTTATTATGTCATCGAATATAAAATGCGCAGCTGTAGTTGCACTACAGTCCTTGACTGCTCTGGCTTTGGCCTATCTGGTTAAGTATTTTGTTGCATTAATAATGTACCTTGCTCCTGTGCACTTTTCTGGTGGGTTTATAGGCCCCACGAAGTCAATGTCCCACTTCTCAAATGCTTGTAGGGCCATTTGTGGTGCTAATGGCATTTCATCTATTCAGGATGGTTTTCCAACTCACTGGCATACATCACATGCTCTGGTATACACTTTAGCATCTCTGTGTAACGTAGGCCACCAAAGGCTAGCTTGCAGAACCTTCTGCGCAGTTGCTTTCCCTACGTAATGTCCTCCTGTGATGCCTTCATGAGATTCTGCGAGGATCATTGGGCTCTCTGCCTCCATCACACATCTTCTTAGTATCTCATTAGGTTCCATTTTGTACAGTTGTCCAACTATAAGTGAAAATTCTACATCTCACACTACTAGTTGTTTCTTTGGAGGAATTGTGTACTCACTTGGAGCCATTCCTATTGACAGGAATTGGACTATGTTGGTGAAGTGGTCATCAATATTTCTAATGGCGAGCAATTGTGAATCCATTAATGTATCCTCCATATTGGTAGGTTCTTCACCATGTTAGAACCTTGACATGTGGTCTGGGCCCTTGTATATTTTTCCTGGCTTAACTATGATCTCAAAATCATATTCTTGAAACAACAGAATCCATCTGCATATTCGCCCCCCGAACACTAGCTTGTTGACTAGGTACTTCAACGCAGAGTCATCAGTAAACATTTTAAAGTGTCCTCCCAACAAGTAGTGGCAGAATGTTTGTAGTGCATACACCATAGCTAGTCCTTCTCTCTCTGTAGTGGTGTAATTAACTTTAGCTGTGGATAATTTCTTGCTAGAAAATTCTAGTGTATGATCAATGTCCCCTTCTCCCGGTTGTGCCAGTACTGCTCCTAATGCAATAGAAGATGCATAGACATGCACATGGAATTCTTTGCTCCAATTTGGGAAAACCAGAATGGGCGTTGTGACCATCTTCTATTTCAGTGTGTCAAAGCTCTTCTGACATCCGTTGGTCCACTCATACTGACAGTCCTTCTTCAACAACTTCTCCATTGGAGTTGTAATTTGGGCATATCCTTTGATAAATTTTCTGTAATATCCATTATGGCCTAGTGTAGTGCGTAGTTGTTTGACTGAAGTGGGAGGTGGAAAATCAACTATAATTGCAATTTTATATGGGTCAACCAACAATCCATGCTTTCATACAATATGACCTAATAGTACTCCAAATGGTGAGAAAAAGATGCATTTCTTCAGATTCAAAGAAATTTGACACTGTCTTCATTTATCCAACATTATCCTTAGACATTCAATATGATTTTTCAACAAACTAAAAACAGTCTAGTCATCAAAGTATGCTTCTAAAAATTTATGCAAAAAGTCTTTGAACGCTTTGACCACCACCCTAGAAAAGATGGTTGGGGCATTCTTCAATCCAAATGGAATTACTGTATATTGGTAGGATCCCCACTCTGTGGAAAACGTAGTCTTATGACGGTCCTCCTTGGCAATGCGGATCTGATGGTATCTTGAAAACCCATCTGTGAAAGAATATACTTCTTGGCCTCCCACGTTATCCAACACTTCATCTGTAAATGGTGTAGGGAAAGGATCATGCAAGAGAGAATCATTCAACTTCCTGAGATCTACGAAGATCCTTATCTCACCTATCTTCTTGTCTTGCACCACCATAAGGCTAATCCACTCCGACTCTTCGATAGGTTCAATAATCCCTTCTTCTAACATTCTTTTGAGCTCAATCTTCACTTTTTCCTTATATTTCAGGCTCAATCTGTATGGTCTTTGCTTGACTAGATTCACACATGGTTTTAAAGGTATTCTCATCTCTCCCATAGGTCCTTTGATTCCCTTCATATCAGTGAACTTGGTGGGGAACAAGTCCTGATATTCCTGCAATATTCTGTAATCTTGTCAATGGTAGAAGCATCCCAATAATCTCTGACATTGGCAAGCTTCGGTGTCTCCTTTGTCCCAATATTGACTTTCTTTATTTTGATCGGTTGTCCTATAAATGGCAACTCAACTTCTGGTCCTTCCACATTTCTATGGCCTTCTATCTCAATGATGTTTACCTTCCTCGGATCATCTTCTTCATCGGCATTAATGTTGTAACATCCTTGCAATTTATGGAATGGCATGGTCCATTCATCCTCTTCTTTCTCCAAAGGGAGGCTAGATGCCTCCTCAAATACTTTTTTCCTCACAACCTATAGTGCCTGACCTGCTAAAGGAAATTCACATTCAAACAAAAAGGTGGTTACAAAATTCTGGATCATACCTTCCCAATCTGAAGTGACGAGGCATAGCTCTGCTTGAAGGTACGAGTTGATAGGGATTGTGTCCAGTGTGTTAATGAATCTGTGCACCCATTATTCTCGAGGAATGTCATTCCAGGCCTCTTTGCAGCTTCGCACATGGTCCTTTGGAAAGCTTTGACCTGTGTACCTTACTTTGCAGTTTCTTCCTTGTGTTGAGAACTGTGTTGTCATCAAAGCTCCACATTACGTCAAGTTTGTGATGTTCCCTTTGTGCATTCCCCACCATCTTGTTGGTGTGGCTTTCATTTCCTCATCCATTGCCAACAACCTCTATTATGTTGGTACACTTGTCTCAAACTCTGATAAGAATTTTTATAAGGGGTTTAGCCCATCAAATGTGGGTAAGTTACTCACTGTTGTGCCAATCCAACGAACTTCTCTGGTTAGTCTAGCACATATTTTTGTAGATACTTCATACATCTGGTTCTTCCATTTCTCCAACGCTTCTTCTGAGTTAGATGAAAATGTGTTGTCACTTCGCCAGCTCAGATTTCCATCGGCAGTAGGGTTGATATAATCTTGTTGTCTGACTGTTAATTTGTAGATGTTTTCCATTTCATATGCATGGTATTCTTCTCTGATAGGTTATGTATATTGTGGACCCTCATCTGGATCTAAGGGTGAAATGACCCTAAGTCCAACTCTCTCAAATGTCATGCATCTTTTCTTTAGGTCAACAACAGCAGAATTGTTGAAGGCCCAATCAATTCCTAGTAATGTAGGGTAAGGGAAACTATCATCAACAATTTTAATTACTTCAAAATCTACAAAGGTTCTTACTCCATCAATGTCCACTGGGACATGCTCTAATCGTCCAAATGAGCTGACAGCTTGCTGATTGGCCATGCAAAGTCTGATAGGGGAATAAACCAACTTCGGCTTTTCCATTAGTGCCCAAGTTTGCTTCGTCGTGACATTGACCTCCGACCCTAAGTCGAGGACCACATAGTCTATCTCATACTCTCCTATCCGAGCATTCAAGTGTAATTCCTTATTTTTCCTTCTCTTCTTACCAATTTGGTGTATTGCCTTGTTCAATAAGGGGTCTATCTTTCCTAGCTCATACTGTTTAACCAGATTTTGCAGTTCTTGTATAGATTTTCCATCTTGAAGCAATTCTATAAACATATATAAGAAACTGACAAGTTTACTTACCTCTTTTCCCCCTCTAGGTGAATAAGACTAATCAAATACATGATTCATTTCATATTCTCTTATTTTTTGTTGTGTTTTTGAAGAGGAACCTTGATCTTCTTTGAATTCTTACCTTGCCTCTTCAAAGATTTGTCTTTCTTTCTTTGCATAAAAAATCTGGATCTTTTCTGCAACTTTTCTGACTCCTGAGTCTTCTGCAATATTTTCTTTGGTCACTCTATCCTATCCTGTAGCAGCACCTCCTCTTGTAATAACAATGACACTAGGATCATCTTCACAAGGTTCTGCTTTGATTAATTGTGTTTGTGGGTTCTGCTGATATCCTCGTCTTTCTTGAAGCTTAGCCAACAACATAGGGCAGTCCTCGATGACATGCACAGTTGTAACATATTATTTTCCATCAGCCTCGACCCATACCTCCTCCTCGTCCTCATCCTTTATATCCACCATGGGGATTGAAGTTTCCTTTCCCTGCAGAGTTGTATTGCAGAGTGTTTCCTTCTTGTTGTACTTCACCTTGAATCTTGTATATTTCCCTCAACCTTTCATGCATAAGATCGTAAGCTCTACAATCTCGATGATCGTGCCCTACTAATTTACAAAATGTGAAATACAGGTTTGTCGGTGTTTGAACATACTTTTTCATGTAATAACACTCACCTGGGCTATCCCTATTTCTGCATACATCGCACCAGGGTAGGTTAACTTGCTTTAAGGGACTCGACGCTCCTGAGGTCAAATACTCATGAAATATGGGGCAATGTTCCTTATCATGGCCTTCAGATCTACATCTTACGCATCAGATATCTTCTCTTTTGTCCTTCCCCTTGTCCTTCTTCATATCCCCAACTTGTAGAGACAAACTAGTCAGTTGGCTCAAGATCTGGCTCATGCATGAGCTAAATTCTCCCATCGATGTTGATTCAAGCTTCATGGAGATCTCCAAAGATTCTTCATGTGATGCAATATTCTTATACATCAGAGGGACTCTGATGTGTGGTAACAACTCCATGATGAACCATTCTTTGTTCTGTTCATCGAGGATCTAAAAAGTTAATCAACCTGTTAGGGTTTTGATTCGCTGATCGAACTCTCAAACAGGTTCTGCTACCTTTTGCTTGATCTCTTTCAGCTCTGTAATACATTTTGACTCTAACTTAGGTTTTTTAAATTCCACAATTAGTTCATTATTGATCTCATTCAGGGGCTTAGGTTGTGCCAGTCCTTGGACAAGTTTCATGTACCAACTTAGCGCACGGTCCCTTAGCGTAGTGCTAAACTGGGTTCTCTTGATGGCTTCATCGATGATATTTTTAATATTCTACACAGCCTCACACAAGAACCAATGTTGATCAGGATCCTTAGATCCATATCCCCCGAAGATAGGGATCCTCATCTCATCTTCCATAGACTTCCCTAGGCTTCCTGACTGAGTATAGGTTGAATTGCTAGTAGCAGTATTTTGGTGGTTCTGGCTATTCTAGTTGTTTGGTACTATTGAAACAACAGGGGGGTTAATGTTACTTACATCAGTAATCTGCACAGTTCCTGAGGTTTCTAGCTCACTTTGGTGAAGTTCTTCAGCTTCCTCTTCCTCTTCTCTGGTGGGTTCAGAATGTTCTTCATCTGTCAGATCTACCTCTTCTCCATTGTAGAACCCCTCATCTCCATAGTTTTTCTTGAACAAGTTCTCAAGTTGAATCCATCAAAATACTTTCTCACTGCGCATATGTCCAACTTTTGTGTTGTTGTCGTTGATCGAATTCTTGAACATTATCCTTTTTGGATCCAACCAATCTACTGTATTTTCAAGACGTTCTTTTCATGCAACAACATCTTGATTCTTAGCTTCATAAATTGTAAAAATTTCCCTTTGGGTCCTTTAAAGAAGTATCTCTCAGCCTGGCTATATGATTCTCTTCTATCAACGGTGAATTCGATGATATACCTTCCGATGGTACTATCAAACCAGTGATCTACAAATCTGGATACAACATTGTTGACTCTCTTGACCTTCTGGATCAACGCTGGTGTCCAAACAATAGGAGGTCTAGATTTGATCTCGATCTGTGTATCGGCTAACCTAGCCAACCACTTGTATAACTCTTGATGGATTCCTCTGAAGAAGATCTCATGAATATTAGTGAAGATGTGTCTCTGCAACCAATATTCAGTACTCAGTTTAGGGTTCTTGTTCTGGGCTCCAGCGAAGTCCCTTTCTTGATCCTCTATCCACTTTTGAATATTTGTCTTCGATGGAAACCACCTTAACATTCCATTACATAGATTCATGTCCCGACAACGAAACCATTTGTTGGCACAGGGGTAGACCCAGGGTTCACTCCAAGAGCGCACCAACAAAGCCCTAGCTACTGGCCCTTTTGGCAGCACCTCCGAAGCAGATGCAGTCTCACCCGAAGCAACTATGAGGGGGTTGCAGAACATAGATGTCTACAACTGGGGGAATATCAGGTGGATCTTGTATAATAGCAATCACAACATTCATATATCTCTTATCATCTAGATCTATTCTGCGCATCTATAAATTAGATCTAACACAATAATGAAAATAAAAATACAACAATGGCAGAGATATGGGTATCAATCACACACACAACAAAAAATATACGTGGTTCACCCTCTCTCTAGGGCTATGTCCACAGAACTATGCTTATGATATATTTAAGATAAAGATTACAATTCTTGTATGTGCTCTTAGCTAGCAGATCTTCGTTCTTTCCTTTCATTCTCTCCCCTTCCTGCGCACCCAGCTGCAGAACTTGACCTTCGCACCCAACTGAATATCTTACAATACCAAAAGGCTCTCTCACTCAACACTTCTCTCTCACAATACAATGATCTCTCACCACGGTAATAGAGATAGATCAATAACAATATCGTATCAATACTCAATGATCAACCCTACCTAGGTCCTCTTGACATTTATTTATACATTACAATCCCTCATCGATAGCCTTAGGTCGAAGCCTAGGGGCCAAAACCCTAAATACCAAAACCCTAGGTGTCTAAAACCGTAGGTCAACTTAACCCTCTTTTTCCGGGCTTTGCCAGCCTGTATTTCCTTCTTCATCTCGCGGTGCTCCAAAGCATCCGATGATGGATTTCTCTGCTTGCTGAGTTTTCCACGATCCTTCTTCCTTGCTGATCTATCATCCCTGATCTCCTCATCCAACAACTTTCTTTTCCATACTTCTCTCCAGCTTTTCTTCTCTTTTTCTTACTTCGACCCAGTGGCAGTTACTATGTCTCCCTCACAGTTCACATTTGACCTTTTCTTCCTCTATCTTCGCTTTCTTCCATAACCAAGGGCCAACATAAGAGGATTCTCCCATGAAAGAAATAGATCTAAGCCCTCAAGTGGGAGATCTAATTCTAAGGGTAGATCTAAATCTCCAGGAAAGTTTGTAAAGGTATGTTGGAGATGTGGAAAAGAAGGGCACTGCAAGAAACAATGTAGATCCAAAAACATTGAGAAAGTGAAGGGATCTGAAGGTGCTGCCTCTATAGAATAAAATACCTCCAAGGAAGAAGGAGGAGATGCACACTTGGCTACTTCAAGCACACATGCAGATCATGAGGCATAGTTGGTTGATTCAGGTGCATGTTTTCATATGACTCCCCATAAGGAGTGGTTCTTCAAATATGAAAGGTATGATGGAGGTAATGTTTTCCTAGGTGATGACTTGACAACCATAATCATAGGACGAGAAAAATTCAAGTTGAGCCTCATAGATGGAAGGATTAGAACATTTCATGATGTTCTACACATCCCAGGATTGGCCATAAATTTGATTTATGTAAGAAAAATGGACGATGCAGGGGTAAAAACAATATTTGAAAAGGAAACCTGTAGGATGGTTTGAGGAGAAATGGTTTTTCTGAAGGGAGTTCAGATTGGAACTTTGTATAAGATGAAAGTAAGAATTATTAGTAATGGGTGTAATAGTTCTAGTATTCCTAATATTGGAGCAGAAGAAGAGAAAACTCCTACAAGCTATGGAGAAAAGGTTATGTTGTGGCATCAAAGATTGGGGCATATCAGAGAGAAGGGTCTTCGACTACTACATGGTAAAGGTATGGTTGAAGGTATGTCTAACTACTCTATGAATTTTGATTTCTGTGAAGATTGTGTATATGGGAAGAAGAATTAGGTAAGATTCCCCTCTGGTGCAACGAGGGAAGAAGGAATTTTAATGCTATTACACAATGATGTGTTTGGACCTGTGTTGGTTCCATCACTAGGAAAATTTGTGTACTATGTCTCATTTATTGATGACTTCTCAATAAATTCTTGGATATATTTCCTCAATAAGAAATATGAAGTCTTTGATAGGTTTAAAGAGTTTAAGGATCTTGTTTAGAAACAAAGAGAAAAAAGAATTAAGGTGTTGAGGACGGGTAATGGTGGAGAGTTCTACGGGAATGAATTTGAAGAATTATGTAATAAGTGAGGTATAGAAAGGAATAATACTACTCCATATACACCTTAGCAAAATGGAGTTGTAGAAAGGTTGACTAGGACATTGATGGAAAGGAAAAGGTGCATGCTAAGTGGTGCCGAGTTAGGGAAATAATTCTGGGCAAAGGAAGTGGGTACTACATGTTACCTAGTCAATAGTTCATCCTCATCAACACTGGATGACAAGACTCCATAGGAGGTATGGACTAGTAAGAATCCCTCTCTCACACATCTCAAGGTGTTTGGATGTGAGGCATATCTTCATTTTCCAAAGGAAAACATGAGTAATCTAGATAAGAAGGATGAAAAGTGTATCTTTATTGTGTATAAATATGGTCTCAAAGGTTATAAGATTTGGAACCTAGAAAATAACAAGGTTGTGTATAGGAGAGATGTGGCATTTAGAGAAATGAAGGATGTTGTCAGATAGGAAGTCCTACCAATTAAGGAAGAAAAAGATAAAATAGAGTTTGAGCCAAAGGATGATAAATCAAACTCTATAGAAGAACAAGAATAAGAAGAAGAAGATCCTCATACTCCAGTATTAAGGAGATCAATGCAGGAAAAAAGGCTACTAAAAAAGGTATACTCCACCCAATTTACGTTCAATTTTTTTTTGGTCTATTACTGATGATRATCCTAGAACTATTAGGGAGGCAGTGGATTCAGAGGATGRAAAACTATGGAAAAAGGCCATGGTTGAAGAAATGGAAACCTTGGATAAGAATGAGGCATGGGATCTAGTGGAGTTKCCGACTAGAAGAAATCCYATTGGTAGCAAATGGGTATTTAAAAAAAAGTTGAATGTAGAAGGAAAAGYAGAGAAATGCAAATCTCGGTTAGTAGCAAAGGGTTATTCCCAGGTTGAGGGAATTGATTTTGGCGAGATTTTTTCTCCTCTTGCCAAGTTAAATTCTATTAGATTTATGTTATYTGTTGTTGCTATGTTTGATTTTGAAGTATAATAGATAGATGTGAAGACAACATTCCTACATGGGGATCTGGAAGAAGAAATCTATATGAAGCAGCTAGAAGGATTTGTAGTRAAGGGAAAGAAGGAGTTGGTATGCAACCTAAAAAATTCCATGTATGGTTTAAAACAATCACCAAGGATGTTGTATAAAACATTTGATACTTATATGTTGGGGCTTGGMTTCACAAGAAGTAAAGAGGATCACTATGTGTATTTTAAATTAACTAGTGATCATTTGATTTATTTGGTCTTGTATGTGGATGACATGTTGGTGATAGGAAACCACAAGGAGATTATCCAAGATGTGAAAACTCAATTGTCCTCTAAATTTGACATGAAGGATCTTGGTGCTGCAAAATTCATTTTGGGCATGGAAATTAAAAGAGATTGGAAAAAAAAGAAACTTTGGTTAAATTAGAGAAAATATGCGAAGGCAATATTGCAGAGGTTTAACATGAAGGAATGTAAACCGGTCATGGTCCCTATTCTTGAAGGTGCAAAGTTATCTATGGATCAGTGTCCCAAGATAGAAGAAGAGGAGGATGAAATGTATCATGTTCCTTATGTGAGTGTGGTTTTCACTTTGATGTATGAAATGGTATGTACTAGACCAGACATTGCACATGTAGTGGGAGTTTTGAGCAGGTATATTTCAAAACCAGGGAAAGAGCATTGGACAACAGTAAAGAGGGTTTTTAGGTATTTGTGTGGCACTACTAGCTATGGATTGTGATACAAAGAAAGACCAGGATTTGACAAGGTGTTGGATATACATGGATTTGTGGATGCAGAATAGGATGGAGCTCTGGATCGTAGGAGATCTACAAGCGGGTATGTATTTAACCTGTTTGGAGGAGAAAACAGTTGGACGAGAAAAAGACAATTTGTAGCAGCACTTTCAACTACAGAAGCTCAATACATGGAAACCACTCATGCAAGAAAGGAAGAAGTATGGTTAAAAATATTTTGATCAGGTATTGGTTTGGTATAACAAGCTGTAAGGATTGATTGTGACAGTTAGAGTGAAATTTTTTTGGCGAAGAACTCAGCTTAACATTCAAAGACAAAGAATATTGATGTTCAATATCACTTTGTGAGAGACATGGTTAAAGAAAAGAAAGTGTTGTTGATGAAGGTGGAAAATTTGAAGAATGTTGTAGATTCATTAACAAAATCTATGACTACAAAGAAGTTCTCTTGGTGTAGAGGATCTATGGGCATTGTTTTCCTAGATTGTTCACTATGTAACCCTATAACCCCCTGTATGCAAAGAAAACAACAAGTGGGAGAATGTTGTGTATGTGTTGTATTCTTTGCACGACTAGACATAGTGTCTGCTACGTTGCGCTAGGCGCAAGGGGGGGGGGATGTTACAGGGGAGGATTTTTTTTCCTTGGGAAACGTTTCACCTTTTTGCCTCAATTTTTGGGTCACCTTGATTTTCATGTCCATTGTTGGGTAGTTTTTCTACACATGGTTTTTCACTGATGATTTATATTTCGGGTTAAGGAATTAGGGTTGTTGACTAATCCAGGTCATTGGATTAGGGTTTTGGATGTCGTTGGATCCTATATGTATATTATATTGTAAACAATGTATGATATGAATGAATATAGAATATGTTGGTTTTCCCGGTTTGGGTTTTCAGGGGAAAAATCTATGTGTAATGTGTGTATTTTCCATTGTATATTTTTAGTTCTTTTATTGAAAATCTGTTTGCAGTAATAATTGTACAAGTTTAAAATCTACACATTATTGTGTGGATATGAGAATTTTATAAAATGTGATATTTTGAAAAAATTGATGTATATTTATTTTGAATCTTTTTAAAGGTTTTCAAACTAGCAAAGTGAATTTTATAATTAATTAGTTTCTGAAAGTGCAGATAAGATGTTATTAGCCTAAATCCTACTAAACTATTTCTTTCTAAGCTAGAAGTAGATATTAGAAACACAAAACTTACTCCAAATTATATATGATTTCAATAATTTTCTTATAGATATGCATTCTTTATTTTATTAAAATATTTATGATTTTTTTTAAATGAAACATTTCCTTGTAAATTGATTTCAACAAATTTATGAGTGAAACTCTTTCTTTACTCTTACCTTTGATAGGTCAAACATCGCATTGATAAGGAATTGGGTATGATAGTTTTTATAGTGTTTATCTGTGATAAGTTAGTTTCTCCTTTAGCCACGAGGGATGATAAACCTAATATGTTTTTAGATGGAATGGTTGGAAAATTTATCTTCATGCATGAAGATCTCTAAAGCCATCTAGAGGTGTTATTGTTCATCTAATACTTAGCATAGGGGAGAACATGGTTTCATGTATTACAAAGGCTATGTTATAATATGGGCATAATTTATGCTATAACACAATCTCATGAAAATTTGTAGTTGGGTATAGTAAATATGTAAAAATTGCAAGAGATATTATTAGAATTCCTTCTTCCAAGACCTAAGGCCTAACAATCTATTTTAATGGCACTCATTATAAGGTTGTTCAATGTTAAAGTGATTCCACGACCAAAGAATGATGAAAATAATGACTGTTCATAGCATTTATAGAAACCTATATCAAATAATATTCACATCAAACGGGATCTCAAGGAAGGAGCTTGAGGAAGGGTTGGTAGACCATTCCCCAACCCTATTATTCACATTAAGGGGGAGCATAGGGAAGGGTCAATTGAACCTTCCTCAAGCATAGTATTCATGTCAATGGGGAGCCCAAGGATGGGTCATGTGACACTTCCTCAATATTGGTATTTGCATCAAGGGGGCACCCAACAGTTTCCTCAAGCTTAGTATTTTTGTTGAGGGGAATCTTGTGGAAGGGTTTGCCAACCCTTCTTTAAGTTGATTATTCATGTCAATGGGGAGCTCAAGAAAGGTTTGGAAAACACTAGCTCAAACCTAATATTCTTGTTGAGGGGGATTCCTAGGAAGTTTAGTCGACCCTTCCTCATGCATAATATTCTCATGGTATTCTCAAGGAGGGGAATCTTGGGGAAGGATTTAATAACCCTTCTTCTATCCTAGTATTCTTGTTGAGGGGGATCCTAGGGAAGGGTTAGTGAACCTTTCCTTAGTATAGTATTCCTAACCATTCCTTTATCTTAGTATTATTGTTGAGGTGGATCCTAAGGAAAGGTCATATATGTGAAATTGGAGTGAAACCTGCACAGAGAATCTAGCTAGTAACAATGAACACCAAACTTGCAAAATTAAGAGAAGAATGGAGAAAGAATGAAAGAATTGTATTCCATACTATTCCACATATTCCACACTCAAAGAATGAATAATTTACAATATATATAAGCTACATGAGGAGATAACTCACCATAGTTTATCTTCTAGAGATAATGTGGACATGCACTAACAAAAACCCGAGTAAATTTCCACCCAGTCCTAGTTAATTGGCCATGTGATCATCAATTAACTAGTTCACACAAGTGGAGTGGAGAGAATATCAAGAATGGAAATATGTAGCACTATCCTATCCTCGTGTATGTTAATTTTTCCCTCATGGTGATTATTCCAAGGTGCGCATGAAACACATGGTGATAATTCCAAGGTTTCCATGCAAGACTCTATTCCACTACTCTAATCGAAGTATGATGGAGTAATGAATGAAGAGGATGTGACACCCTTTCCTAGGGGAGAATATTCTCATATAGGTGAGAATATCTCATTACATGGGAGACCAAGTGGCACCCTCAACTTACACTATAGAACTTAGGAACAAATATACTAGGTGAGTGTGCATTAACTCCAATACAATGCACACTCTCCTCCCCCTCAAAATACAATGTTGACTAGGACTGATACTTTGCAATTGAGTTCTTCATTCCAAGAAGACCTCGCAAATGTTCAATTTTATTCTCAATGAAGGTTTTTTGAAGATGTATATGTCTATGAAAATTTGGTGAAGTGAATGCACTGGTGAGAATCCCTTAGCTATCCACTTGCTCCCCACAGAAGGAATAAAATAAAATTCCCATGAGTGGTTCTCAATGATGGAATTGTATTCCTCATTCATGGTAGTTTTCCAATATGGATTCCCTTAATCCTATAAATAGGACTGAGGGTTAGATGCTATAACCATGTAGAAATGCATGGGAATTACTAGTTATGTGGCTATGATAGCATGTGGAGATCCCTCAAATTGGGATATCGTCCTTCTAGGATCGACAAGTTCACCTATAAGATCATCGCCTGTTGGTAGGGTGGTTTTTCCCATTTGGGTCTTGGTTTTGGATATCTTATCACACAATTTATAGGTTGGGAAAATCCTAACCCAACCACCAAATGGTGACAACTTTGAGAACACCTACCCACTGTCACCTTAGGCAGGTACTCTCGTCACTTTAGAGGTGAGAGAATCACCTCAAGGGGGGAAGCTCGATAACCCTAAGGGAAATGAGATGGAAAATGAAGATATGAATGAAGGTCCCCCTAAAGTTAAAGATAGATTATGTGAAAAGGATTTGGAAAGAGTCTTGGTGGTAGCCAATGGCTGCCAAGAGATAAGGACACCTGCAAAGAATGATGTACCTGCCTGAGACACAAGAACAAGATGAGTATGTATGTACAATGTCAGGTGGACAAGAAAGTTAGTATTTTTGTCCCTAATTGTAGCAGTAAACAAGAATGTATATCAGAAAGAAAATAAGTGTTAAAGTTGCTAAACAAT
>JZKD02S1939644.1:25838-37155 GCA_000966675.3 Picea glauca
GTATATAGACAGTGGATGTTCCAAACACATGATTGGAGATCAAAGTAAATTTTTCCAGTTAAATAAGAAAGGAAAAGGAAAAGTAACTTTTGGAGACAACATGTCAGCCAAGATACTGGGAAAAGGAAGTGTTAGTTTAGGAAATAATAAAACCAAAGAAAAAGATGTACTTCTGGTAGAAAATTTCAAACCAAATATCTTAAGTGTAAGTCATACATGTGATCAGGGTTGCATACTTACTTTTTATTCTCATAAATGTGAGATCAAAAAAATAGACACTAGACAGATAGTGGTAGTTGCACCAAGAACATCTAGCATTGTGTACATCCTTAATATAGATGAAGAAGAAAAATGTTGTTTAAGCCAAGTAGATGAAATATGGCTATGGAATAGAAGGTTGGGACATTTAAGCTTTGACAACTTGATCAAAGCCAATGAGAAAAAGGAAGTTAGGGATCTGCCAAAAGTGATTAAGCCTTCATATTCTATTTGTAAAAATGATCAAATAGGAAAGAAAACAAAAGAGAATTCCAAAACAAAACCATTAGAGCTTATTCACACATATCTATGTGAACCAACTAGAACCAAAAGTACTTACGGTGAACTTTGTTTTATGTTTATTGTTGATGATTACACAAGATCAACCTGGGTATTCTTTCTAAAAGAAAAATCAGAAGCCTTTGGGAAATTTAAAATATACAAAGCCCTTGTAGAAACTGAAACAGATCTTAAAATTAAATATCTGAGATTAAACAATGGAGGAGAAATCACCTCTAAATATTTCATTCAATTATGTGAAAATCATGGTATCAAAAGACAATCTTCATTTCTGAGGACTCCTCAACAAAATGGAGTGGTAGAAAAGAAAAACAAAACAGTTCAAGAAGCTGCAAGGACCATGCTAAATGAAGCCAATCTTCCAGAAAAATTCTAGAGAGATGAAATCTACACAACAATCCACATACTTAATAGAGCTCAGTTGAGACCAAACCATGACAAAACCCCTTATGAACTATGGTTTGGATGACCAACATCTATAAAACACTTTAGAACTTTTGGAAGTAAATGTTACATAAAAAACGATGAAGATAACCTAGGAAAGTTTGATCCAAGATCTGATGAAGGAATATTCTTAGGATATTCATCTAATAAGAAATCATAAATATGCTATAATCTTAGACTACTAAATATAGTGGAAAGTTCTAATGTAAATAGAGATGATCTAAAAAAGAGCATATCCCAAGGCATTGATAAAAAATATCAACAAGAAGATGATGATGTAAAATATCAATAGGAAGATGATGATAAATTTCAACATGAAGATGATGACGTATAATCTCAACAAGATGATAATAATGAAACACATCAAAATGAAATACATAATGATGAAGAAGACAATGAAGAAACACCCCTTCCAAGAGCTCCATCAAAAAGAGTTCAAAATAATCATCCTAAAAGCCAGATTATTGGAGATAAAAGTGTAGGAGTGAAAACAAGAAGGAAACTCACTTTTGACTCAAAACAAGAAATGTTATCCCTAATAGAACCTAATTCAGTTAAATAATATATCAAATGAAACTATCGGATAAAATCAATGAATGAATAACTAGACCAAATAGAGAAGAATCAGACTTGGGAACTAGTTCCAAGACCTAAGCACAAGAATCTGATAGGAACCAAGTGGATCTTCAAGAAAAAACTAAATGAAAATGGGTATATTATAAAGAACATAGCCAGATTATTTTGCAAAGGATATTACCAAGTAGAAGGTATTGATTTTTAAGAGACTTTCGCTCCAGTAGCAAGACTTGAGGCCATCAGAATGTTCTTGGAATTTGCCTGCTTCATAAATTTCAAAATCTATCAGATGGATGTCAAGTTAATGTTCCTTAATGGAACACTAGAACAATAAGTCTATATTAAGTAACCAGAAGGATTCATGTTATCAGAAAATTAGGAATATGTGTGAAAGATGAAAAAGGCCATGTACGGTCTTAAACAAGCCCCCAGAGCATGGTTCACTAGGCTTGATTAGTACCTAGAAAAACAAGGATATAAGAGAGGGACTACTGACAACAACCTATACATCAAAATTGAGGATCAAAACATGATTGTAGTGGTGTTATATGTAGATGACATCATATTTGGGAGTAATCTTACTACACTAAGCAGAAAATTTGCAACCAAAATGCAAGAAGAGTTTGAAATGTCTATACTGGGATAAATGTCATTCTTTTTATTTACAAGTAAATCAAACAGAAAATGGAATATTTGTTTCCGAAACCAAATATATCAAGGAAATGATGAAGAAATTTCAACTGGAATATAATAAACGTATGATTACTCCCATGGTCACTGGATGTAAACTAAGCCTAGAATACGACTCACCAAAAGTGGACCAAATGATGTATAGATCAATGGTTGGAAGCTTTCTCTATTCAACAACAACAAGACCTGACATCATGCAGACTATAGAACTCGTGGGGAGATTTCAATATGCACCTAAAGAAACTCACTTAAAAGAAGTAAAAGGAATATTTAGATACCTTCAAGGCACCCTAGAACTTTGATTATGGTATCCAAAAGATAAATACTTCAATCTAACTGCATATATTGATGCATATTGGGCCGACAACATAGATGATATTGAAAGCACCAGTGGAGGATCATTTTTCTGAGTAAAAATTCTGGTAGCATGGTCAAGAAAGAAAAAACACCCACATCACTCTCTACAACAGAGGTAGAATACCTTATTTCTGCATATTGTTACACACAAGTTCTTTGGATGAAACAAACTTTAGAAGACCTACAAATAAGATATAATAATCCCATTACTTTTAACTGTGATAACACTAGTGCCATAGTATCTCTAAAAATAAAGGGATGCATTCTAAAACCAAACACATCCCAATTAAATACCATTTTCTAAGAGATCAGGTTACCCAAAAAGTGGTTAAAATAGTATATGTAGACAACAAAGAACAAATTGCAAACATTTTCACAGAAATTAGGAGTAATTAAAAATCCTCATTAAAAACCATAAAAATCATATCAGAAAGAGCCCATGATCAGGGGGAGATTTTCCATAGGATAAGATACCTTGTCAAGAAGAGCTACCCTTTTAGAAACAAAGGGGGAGTCATTTAGTTGAGGCAGGGATATCATGATTGCAGGGGGTGTTACCCAAGTTCATATTTCTGGTCAGAAACATATAGAAAGACAAAGATTAATCATAGGAGGGAAACCCTCTACCATTGATGTCAAAGGGGGAGAGTAAATTCAAAGGAGAGAAGCATCATAACAGGGGGAGTTTGTGTATGAAGTTGGTGTGTTTACCTCAATGATAAATGGGGAGATTTTTGAACATATTTTCGTTGATGTGTTGTCATTGATGTCAACAGTCAATGTCATTATGATGTGATGATGAGATGTTATGAAAAAAATGAAGAAGAATATACCAAAAATCTCAGAAGGGATAGTGCATTGCAGACACACGATCATGATTGAAATCCCCACAGTAAAATTACAGAAGAATCGAGGAAGAATCATGTTCACTGATGTCGATTTCGAGACAAACCAGGACTGTCAGATCTAAGATTTATAGAGGAGGACCATCAGATCAGAATCCAATTAAGTCCTGACCGTATGATCTCAGTAAGGGAAGATCAATGAAGGGGAACCATTGCAAATGAAAGGTTTGAGTTAAATATTGCAGAAGTTTCGGTTCTAAAATCCACACCGACCGTCAATCGTCACCTACCATTAGGTATATGGCTAGCATTGGTTCTACTATCCCAGAGCCCCAAAGCCCCAGATTCATGAATAGATGAATACCCGAAGAGTAGAGCTCTTTTCTTCCTAAGCCCATGGTCATATCTCCTAGACTTATAAAAATATATCAAGCATAAAGTGATAATGTGCACTCTGGCGGAATTTACTTTGGGAGACTTGGAAGACTGCAAAGGCCAGAGTCCTGAAGCTCTGAATAATCATCCATTCAAATCAAGTCATGGCTATTTTTTGTTTGAAAGCTAAGGACAAGCTAGGATCACCCATCTACAAAAAAAAGAATATAGACCCTCAAATCTACTTCGGTGAAATGAACTTTGGAAGGTTAAATAATTGCAAATGCATGAAGTCCCGAAATAAATCTGGACCATTGATCTAAGAGATGATCATAGCCATTGGATCAAGGATTCATATGAACCTACGACCAAGAGGAGGAAATGTGCCACATTACAATATCCATGTCAGCAAGACCACGTCAGCAAGGAAACATGGCACAATCAGATGGTGACAAGTGTCTGGGTCCAACTGGCACTTTAGGTTACATAAGTCATGAATCTAGGTGACACAAGGTAGGCACTTGGCCAATTCCAAGTAAGCAATGACATCAGCAAGTTACGTTACTCCAGGAGTTTTTCCTTCGAGGGAAACTAACGTCTACCATCAACAACTACCTGAAGCACCAAAGTTCGAAGTCAATGCTAATCGTTGATCTAAGATCCTCTAGATTCTCACATGACTGTTAGATCAAAACGTAGTGGAAATATGACGTAATAAATCCCATGTTGACCACTTCGCGCTAACCAATTATGGTGGAAATTGGAACAACAATTACCTGGACCTCCAAAGTCCCAAAGTCCCGAAGTAAATAGTGGTCGTCCATATCAAAATTTGATTAAGTCATAGCCATTCGATTAAGCGGTGGAAGGATAGTGTAAGGATCAAAGCTAGACTGTTGATTTGGTTCAGGGAATCATGCTAACCATTAGATCAGTCATTGTGAGAGGTAACTACTTCTTGGAGTTGAAACTCGAGAAGATTGGATGAGAGATAAAATGCTCGAAGGCTGGAGTCCGGAGGACTAGGTTCCAACCCCAGGTCATAGGTTATGAACACACAAAATCGTGTAGCATTGGGAACATCGCTTAAATTAATAAGCCCATGGTTTACTCATATGGTCACATGTAAATGGTTTTAAAGAAGCACCTCTACAGAATTCAATTTCTACAATATTTGCAGAGACATGGAATCGAGTTAAAAGAAATCGATCCATACCTGTGATTGATTTATGAAAATCACTCTCACTAAATTAAAAATCCTTCACAATAATGTTTGAATAATAATAGATATTATTGTTAATTTAAAATGAAGAGGTGCAATGGTACAAACAAAGGGACACAATACTTCATAGCTCACACCAGTTGGAAGATTATACAAACGTAGAATAATGGTGAGAAGAAAGTGTCTTTGTAGTCCAGATCAGAAGATCAAAATAGAAGAAAAGTCCAAGAATAAGAACTGATTATTCTAATGAAGTGAGGGTGGAAGGGAGGAGCATAGAAGGATTCATATCCTTTACTATGTAATTCTAATTTAAGGGAGTTGGCGATTCCTAGGGTTGGTGCCCTAAAGACAAGGGAGTTGGTGCTTCCTAGGGTTGGTGCCCTAAAGACAAGGGATTTGGTGCTTCCTGGGNGTATATAGACAGTGGATGTTCCAAACACATGATTGGAGATCAAAGTAAATTTTTCCAGTTAAATAAGAAAGGAAAAGGAAAAGTAACTTTTGGAGACAACATGTCAGCCAAGATACTGGGAAAAGGAAGTGTTAGTTTAGGAAATAATAAAACCAAAGAAAAAGATGTACTTCTGGTAGAAAATTTCAAACCAAATATCTTAAGTGTAAGTCATACATGTGATCAGGGTTGCATACTTACTTTTTATTCTCATAAATGTGAGATCAAAAAAATAGACACTAGACAGATAGTGGTAGTTGCACCAAGAACATCTAGCATTGTGTACATCCTTAATATAGATGAAGAAGAAAAATGTTGTTTAAGCCAAGTAGATGAAATATGGCTATGGAATAGAAGGTTGGGACATTTAAGCTTTGACAACTTGATCAAAGCCAATGAGAAAAAGGAAGTTAGGGATCTGCCAAAAGTGATTAAGCCTTCATATTCTATTTGTAAAAATGATCAAATAGGAAAGAAAACAAAAGAGAATTCCAAAACAAAACCATTAGAGCTTATTCACACATATCTATGTGAACCAACTAGAACCAAAAGTACTTACGGTGAACTTTGTTTTATGTTTATTGTTGATGATTACACAAGATCAACCTGGGTATTCTTTCTAAAAGAAAAATCAGAAGCCTTTGGGAAATTTAAAATATACAAAGCCCTTGTAGAAACTGAAACAGATCTTAAAATTAAATATCTGAGATTAAACAATGGAGGAGAAATCACCTCTAAATATTTCATTCAATTATGTGAAAATCATGGTATCAAAAGACAATCTTCATTTCTGAGGACTCCTCAACAAAATGGAGTGGTAGAAAAGAAAAACAAAAGAGTTCAAGAAGCTACAAGGACCATGCTAAATGAAGCCAATCTTCCAAACAAATTCTAGAGAGATGAAATCTACACAACAATCCACATACTTAATAGAGCTCAGTTGAGACCAAACCATGACAAAACCCCTTATGAACTATGGTTTGGACGACCAACATCTATAAAACACTTTAGAACCTTTGGAAGTAAATGTTACATAAAAAATTATGAAGATAACCTAGGAAAGTTTGATCCAAGATCTGATGAAGGAATATTCTTAGGATATTCATCTAATAAGAAATCATAAATATGCTATAATATTAGACTACTAAATATAGTGGAAAGTGCTAATGTAAATATAGATGATCTAAAAAAGAGCATATCCCAAGGCATTGATAAAAAATATCAACAAGAAGATGATGATGTAAAATATCAATAGGAAGATGATGATAAATTTCAACATGAAGATGATGATGTATAATCTCAACAAGAATATGATAATAATGAAACACATCAAAATGAAATACATACTGATGAAGAAGACAATGAAGAAACACCCCTTCCAAGAGCTCCATCAAAAAGAGTTCAAAATAATCATCCTAAAAGCCAGATTATTGGAGATAAAAGTGTAGGAGTGGAAACAAGAAGGAAACTCACTTTTGACTCAAAACAAGAAATGTTATCCCTAATAGAACCTAAGTCAGTTAAAGAATCTATCAAATGAAACTATTGGATAAAATCAATGAATGAATAACTAGACCAAATAGAGAAGAATCAGACTTGGGAACTAGTTCCAAGACCCAAGCACAAGAATCTGATAGGAACCAAGTGGATCTTCAAGAAAAAACTAAATGAAAATGGGTATATTATAAAGAAAAAAGCCAGATTATTTTGCAAAGGATATTCCCAAGTAGAAGGTATTGATTTTTAAGAGACTTTCACTCCAGTAGCAATACTTGAGGCCATCAGAATGTTCTTGGAATTTGCCTGCTTCATAAATTTCAAAATCTATCAGATGGATGTCAAGTTAATGTTCCTTAATGGAAAACTATAACAATAAGTCTATCTTAAGTAACCGGAAGGATTCATGTTATCAGAAAATTAGGAATATGTGTGAAAGATGAAAAAGGCCATGTATGGTCTTAAACAAGCCCCCAGAGCATGGTTCACTAGGCTTGATTAGTACCTACAAAAACAAGGATATAAGAGAGGGACTACTGAAAACAACCTATACATCAAAATTGAGGATCAAAACATGATTGTAGTGGTGTTATATGTAGATGACATCATATTTGGGAGTAATCTTACTACACTAAGCATAAAATTTGCAACCAAAATGCAAGAAGAGTTTGAAATGTCTATACTGGGAGAAATGTCATTCTTTTTATTTACAAGTAAATCAAACAGAAAATGGAATATTTGTTTCTGAAACCAAATATATCAAGGAAATGATGAATAAATTTCAACTGGAATACAATAAACGTATGATTACTCCCATGGTCATCGGATGTAAACTAAGCCTAGAAGACGACTCACCAAAAGTGGACCAAATGATGTATAGATCAATGGTTGGAAGTTTTCTCTATTTAACAACAACAAGACCTGACATCATGTAGACTATATGACTCGTGGGGAGATTTCAATATGCACCTAAAGAAACTCACTTAAAAGAAGTAAAAGGAATATTCAGGTACCGTCAAGGCACCCTAGAACGTTGATTATGGTAGCCAAAAGATAAATACTTCAATCTAACTGCATATATTGATGCATATTGTGCCGACAACATAGATGATATTGAAAGCACCAGTGGAGGAGCACTTTTCTGAGTAAAAATTATGGTAGCATGGTCAAGCAAGAAAAATCATCCACATCACTCTCTACAACAGAGGTAGAATACCTTGTTTCTGCATATTGTTACACACAAGTTCTTTGGATGAAACAAACTTTAGAAGACCTACAAATAAGATATAATAATCCCATTACTTTTAACTGTGATAACACTAGTGCCATAAGTATCTCTAAAAATAAAGTGATGCATTCTAAAACCAAACACATCCCAATTAAATACCATTTTCTAAGAGACCAGGTTACCCAAAAAGTGGTTAAAATAGTATATGTAGACACCAAAGAACAAATTGCAGACTTTTTCACAAAATCTTTGCTGAGGAGTATTTTTGAAAATCTTTGACAGAAATTAGGAGTAATTAAAAATCCTCATTAAAAACCATAAAAATCATATCAAAAAGAGCCCATGATCAGGGGGAGATTTTCCATAGAAGAATATACCTTGTCAGGAAGAGCTACCCTTTTAGAAACAAAGGGGGAGTCATTTAGTTGAGGCAGGGATAGCATGATTGCAGGGGGAGTTACCCAAGTTCATATTTCTGGTCAGAAACATACAGAAAGACAAAGATTAATCATAGGGGGGGCAACCCTCTACCATTGATGTCAAAGGGGGAGAGTAAATTCAAAGGAGAGAAGCATCATCACAGGGGGAGTTTGTGTATGAAGTTGGTGTGTTTCCCTCAATGATAAATGGGGAGATTGTTGAACATATTTTCATTGATGTGTTGTCATTGATGTCAACAGTCATGTCATTATGATGTGATGATGAGATGTTATGAAAAAAATGAAGAAGAATATACCAAAAATCTCAGAAGGGATAGTGGATTGCAGACACACGATCATGATTGAAATCCCCACAGTAAAATTAGAGAAGAATCGAGGAAGAATCATGTTCACTAATGTCAATTTCGGGACAAACCAGGACTGTCAGATCTAAGAGTTATAGAGGAGGACCATCAAATCAAAATCCAATTAAGTCCTGACTGTCGGATCTCAGTAAGGGAAGATCAATGAAGGGGAACCATTGCAAATGAAAGGTTTGAGTTAAACATTGCACAAGTTTCAGTTCTAAAATCCACACTGACCGTCGATCGTCACCTACCATTAGGTATATGGCTAGCATTGGTTCCACTATCCCAGAGCCCCGAAGCCCCAGAGTCACGAATAGATGAATACCCGAAGAGTAGAGCTCTTTTGTGCCTAAGCCCATGGTCATATCTCCTATAATTATAAAAATATATCAAGCATAAAGTGCTAATATGCACTCTGGCGGAATTTACTTTGGGAGAGTTGGAAGACTGCAAAGGCCAGAGTCCTGAAGCTCTGAATAATCATCCAGTCAAATCAAGTCATGGCTGTCGATTTGTTTGAAACCTATGGACAAGCCAGGATCATCCATCTACAAAAAAAAGAATATCGACCCTCAAATCTACTTCGGTGAAATGAACTCTAGAAGGTTAAATAATTGCAAAGGCATGAAGTCCCAAAATAAATATGGACCATTGATCTAAGAGATGATCATAGTCATTGAATCAAGGATTCATATGAACCTACGACCAAGAGGAGGACATGTGCCACATTACGATATCCATGTCAGCAAGACCACGTCATCAAGGAAACATGGCACAATCAGATGGTGACAGGTGTCTGGGTCCAACTGGCACTTTAGGTTACATAAGTCATGAATCTAGGTGACACAAGGTAGGCACTTGGCCAATTCCAAGTAAGCAATGACATCAACAAGTTACGTCACTCCGGGAGTTTTTCCTTCGAGGGAATCTAACGTATACCATCAACAACTACCTGAAGCACCAAAGTTCGAAGTCAATGCTAACCATTGATCTAAGATCCTCTATATTCTCACATGACTGTTAGATCAAAACGTAGTGGAAATATGACGTAAGAACTCCCATGTTGACCACTTCGCGCTAACCAATTCCAGTGGAAATTGGAACAACAATTACCTGGACCTCCAAAGTCCCAAAGTCCCGAAGTAAATAGTGGTCGTCCATATCAACCTTTGATTAATTCATAGCCATTCGATTAAGCGGTGGAAGGATAGTGTAAGGATCAAAGCTAGACCATTGATTTGGTTCAGGGAATCATGCTAACCATTAGATCAGTCCTTGTGAGAGGTAACTACTTCGTGGAGTTGAAACTCCAGAAGATTGGATGAGAGATAAAACGCTCGAAGGCCGGAGTCCAAAGGACTAGGTTCCAACCCCTGGTCATAGGTTATGAACACATAAAATCGTGTAGCATTGGGAACATTGCTTAAATTAATAAGCCCGTGGTTTACTCATATGGTCACATGTAAATGGTTTTAAGGAAGCGCCTCTACAAAATTCAATTTCTACAATATTTGCAGAGACATGGAATCAAGTTAAAAGAAATCGATCCATACTTGTGATTGATTTATGAAAATCACTCTCACTAAATTAAAAAGCCTTCACAATAATGTTTGAATAATAATAGATATTATTGTTAATTTAAAATGAAGAGGTGCAATGGTACAAACAAAGGGACACAATACTTCATAGCTCACACCAGTTGGAAGATTATACAAACGTAGAATAATGGTGAGAAGAAAGTGTCTTTGTAGTCCAGATCAGAAGATCAAAATAGAAGAAAAGTCCAAGAATAAGAACTGATTATTCTAATGAAGTGAGGGTGGAAGGGAGGAGCATAGAAGGATTCATATCCTTTACTATGTAATTCTAATTTAAGGGAGTTGGCGATTCCTAGGGTTGGTGCCCTAAAGACAAGGGAGTTGGTGCTTCCTAGGGTTGGTGCCCTAAAGACAAGGGATTTGGTGCTTCCTGGGTTTGGATTCCTAAGGACAAGGGAGTTGGTGCTTCCTAGGGTTGGTGCCTGAAAGACAAGGGAGTTAGGGCTTCCTAGGATTGATGCCCTGAAGAAGGGTATTTGTGTCCCCTAGAGTTGGTTCTCTAAAAAGGATTTGTGTCCTTCACTATTCTTCATAAAATCCTTGTAATTCCTATTAATTATATTTATATAACTGATTTTACAAACAAGTCTATTGTTGATCTATTGTGGTAATTAACAAAATATAAAAGTAACTTCTAATTGTTGAAAAATGGTAATATTGATTCACCCCCCCTCTCAGTATTCCAA
>JZKD02S1939644.1:37165-50320 GCA_000966675.3 Picea glauca
GTGATACCCTGATCACAAATCGATCTTGGAGAACACCGTCGCACCCTTCATTTGATCGAATAGATCATCAATTCTTGGTAAGGGATATTGATTCTTGATCGTAGCCTTGTTCAGTAGACGGTAGTCAATGCAAAGCCTCCATGATCCGTCCTTCTTTCGTATGAAAATAACTGGTGCACCCCACGGTGACACACTAGGGCGTATCAGTCCCAGGTCTAGCAACTCCTTCAGTTGCATTTTCAACTCTTGCAACTACGGGGTCGACATCCGATAAGGCATTATTGCTATCGGTTCAGTCCCCAGTTTCAGGTCTATAGTAAACTCCAATTCTCTCTCCAGCGGAATCCCAGGAAACTCCTCTGGAAATATGTCCGCAAACACCTTCACCACCGGAAGGTGTTCTAGACCTTCCGCTACTCCCTTTTTGTTTAGTGCAAGGATCGCATAAAGCTTGCACCCCTTGCACATACTCTTCTGTAACTGTAAGGAAGTGACAAACCTCAGTGATACTCCCTGGTTCCGTCCTACAATAACATGTCTCTGTCCCTCATCATCGATCAAGCTCAACCGTTTCATCTTACAGTTGAGTATCGCCTCATGCGATTCCAACCAATCCATACCAATCACGATGTCGTAAGATCCTAAGATCGTGACGTACAATTTGAACCTCGTGACAAACTCCCCTAGGTTAAGGGTGCAGCCCGTAACCTTTCCTCCAACCTTCTGTTTGGCTCCTGAAGCCATCTCTACGAAGCTAAACTCATCCTGTTCGAGTGCCTTTACCTTAATCCTTTTTAGCGCTGCACCAGAAATTAAACTCTCAGTAGAACCTGGTTCTATCAAAATAATAAGGGTCTGGACAGCGATAGTACCTTTCGTCTCGAGCACAGTCGACTGGTGCTCTGCCTGGTGGTTATTCACCACTGCATGAATCTGATGGGCCTTGCCCATATCTCCCATGGTAGTGGGTCTGGCTGATCTGGATGCTCTGGTCCTCTCCCAGGACAATTGTGCTAGTAGTGTGGCTCCCCACACGTCCAACACCCCTTCTTCGGCCCAGTAGTCCTGGTACCCAAAGTAGAAGACGACGACCCATTGGCCTGGAACCCTGGTCTGTTCTGCTGAATAGGCCTAAACTGCTGCTGCTGCGGGCGACCCTGCTGCTGGTGCTGTGGTCCCCGATAAGGTGTCCACTGCTGAGGCGACGGTCGTCGGGGTGTAGTGAAAGTGGATCCCCTCTGGAAGCCACGATATCCCGGCGTATGTCTCGCTGGTGTCTTGTGCTGCGACGTACCAAATGAACCCTGCCCTACTGGTATCGCTGGAGTCCTGGTCTGACCCCCCCTGATAAGATTCTCCTCTGCTATGAGGGCCTTTTGGATAGCGTCATGCAAGGTTTGAGGCATCAAGATCCTAACCTTTGCACGCAGGCTGTCGTTAAGGCCAAACACGAACCGGTTGACCTTGAGTTTCTCTGTGTTAAGGTGGGGAGCATACCAAAGCAGCTCCATGAAACGTGCTTTGTACTCGGGCACCGTACGACCTCCCTATCGTAATGCGTTGAACTCATTGAGTTGACGCTCAATGAATTCCTCCTAAAGGTACCTCTCTCGGAACCATTCCTCAAACAGTTCCCATGACATGTCTTCAACGACCATGTTCAACTGTGGCAGGAGCGTCTTCCACCATAGAAGAGCGCTCCCCTTTAGTTGAAAGACCGCCATGCAGACCTTCATGTTGGAGGTATAATCGCGAAGTGCGAAGCACATCACCATATTCTCGAACCATGCCTCGACAGCGGTGCAATTCGGGGCACCAAAGAACTTGGGAAATTTAACCTTCTCGAGTTCACGATGAATGCTACCTGTAATGGCCGGTGCGCGCGGTGGAACCTCAGCAGGTGTCGGTGCCCTAGCCTCATCTCTGTCCAATCAGCTGATCAGTGCCTCGGACATGCGCTGGAAGGATCTCATCATCCCAACCACATCACCAACTGCTGTCTTCTCCTATCCGAGAACCTGCTTGCCTCCCTGGGGGTTAGACCCCTCAGGCATGGATGTTAATGGAGGCGTCACGCCTCCTCCCCTAGCACCCCGTCGTCTACCTCCGTGGTGTCCTCTAACCATGATTACCTACACGCACACAATCAACTTGATCAGCAACAATATAATCAAATCTAATCATGTCAACGAAATCCGTAGCGAATCCCAAGCCGCGGGTCGAACCGGCTCTGATACCATGTGTAACAACCTTCTCTTTGTGACAACAACTCTGATAACAGGTGAAAATTTTTATTTTTATTTTGTTTTTAAAAGTGTGTGCGTGCATGTACAAAGGAAATAAATACATTTGACTCTACGTTGCCACCCGACGACTAACAAGACACAACCACGATGATCACAACAAGAAGACATAAGGTGCACAACAGGTAACTCAAGCATTAAACGACCATAGACATAAGGAAAAATCCATAGTAGTAGATTTTACTATTTCTGCACAGGAAAGCAGGGCGTTTAATCTTAGTCCTCTGCTCCGGAGAGAGAGAAGGTCAGATAGGCTCCTGGCCGACTGCTCAGGCAGAAACTAGTAACCCGACAACTAACAAGACACAAGCAAGATGAACACAGTAAGACATCATATGATGTACCACAGTAACAGCATGCGTTTAACGATGATCAAACGACAATAAGTAAGACTGACTACCCATCCATCCTACCGTGCAATGGTTAGGATCTCCAAGACACATAAGCAACTCTCAAGCCCAGGTTCCCATCGATTTTAACCATTTAAGGTCTCAGGGCTGGCGACTGTTCTGAGGAACATGGAGGTGTCTACATCCCACCCGACACAAGCAAACCAAGCACATAGAAGGTGTATCAACCAAGTACAACATTATTTAAAACGAACAACAACCCTCATTACTAACTCAGAATAATCCTTGTACTTATTCAAGGACATTACCACATATGTTTATCAACAACAACTAAAATTATAATAACGCTGCCATGACATAATGAACATGTTACATTTAAATCCCATTAACTTTGCAATTTAACATTACCTTATATTTTATGTGTTATCCCAACACTAAAATTACAAACCATTGCCACAAAAGGGTAACACCCTTCATTTGAAGTTATAAAAGGTTCGCAAGAATAACGTTACATTACAAGACAGTTACCATTAAAATGATAACTACATCCACATCAACAGATCCATAACTAGTGCATTAACATTAAGCATTACTATAAATTAACATTGCCATTATCTTATTTTACATTAACTTGCAATAAAATTGACAACAATTACCTATCGAGTCATCAACACCAACCTTAGATTCTTATTTTATATTGCAATAAAGTACTACCTGTACTTATTACCAACAATATATTTTATTGAATTTCACCATACANTACTACTACAAAAATCGAGTCATGTCTCCTTGCCGTCAGTGGCAATCCAACAATAAAATCCATCGAAATAACTTCCCATTTTGATTCCGGAATGGCATGTGGTTGAAGTAATCCTTTCAGGTGTCTATGTTCATCCTTTACCTGCTAACACTCTAAACATCTAGCCACAAAGTTGACTATGTCGGCCTTCATTCCCTTCCAAAAGAATAAGGGTTTAAGGTCTGCCCTCATCTTCGTGACTCCTAGGTGAGCCATGTAAACTACTCTATGAGCCTCGCCCAGGATCAACATCCTGAACTCGTCCTTTGGCGGTACGTAAATCCGACCTCTAAACCTCAATAACCCATCACTATCAAAAGAAAATCCCTCATATCGTGGTACCATCATTGTGTTTTGTCCGATAAAATCCTCGACTTCTTTATACCAGTCATCGTCACGCTGTAAAGTGAGAATCTTCTCGCGTAGATTCATCTGAAGAGGCAACACTGAAAAGATGCGTGGTCTTCGACTCAAAGCATCAGCCACTCGGTTCACTGTTCCCTTTATGTAAGTAATCTCGAAGTCGTACTCTCTAAGCAATTCCGACCAACGCCATTGTTGTACGTTCAGGTCACTTTGCGTAAAAATGTGTTGCAACCCACAATGATCAGTCCTTAGTTCAAATTTTCATCCAACAAGGTAGTGTCTCCAAACCTTCAAGGCATATACGATGGCTAATAACTCCAAATCGTGCGTCGTGTAGTTCTCCTCATGCCTTCTCAATTTCCTCGGAATGTAAGCAATCACTTGCCTGTCTTGCATCAAGACTCCGCCTAAACCTTCCTTGGATGCGTCAGTGCATACCAAGAAGTTTGCGTCCATGTCAGGGACCTTTAGTATCGACGTTGTGGTCAACAACTCTTTTAGCCTACGAAATGCTTCCGCGCATTTCTCGGTCCAAACAAATTTCTTGTTTTTCTTCTGCAATTCCGTGATCGGATTTGCTATCTTCAAAAATCCCTCGACAAACCATCGATAGTATCCTGCTAAACCCATAAAACTACGCACTTCTGTGACATTCATCGGTGCAGGCCATTCCATAATAGCCTCAACCTTGGCTGGATCCACGACGATACCTTCGCCGGAGATGACATGCCCTAAGTAGTGAATCCTCGATTGATAAAAAGAGCATTTGGACAACTTCCAATACAATTTTTGCTCTCGTAAACACTGTAGTACCAAGCGCAAGTGCTCGTCATGCTCCTCCATCGTCCGAGAGTAGATCAAAATATCGTCAATGAATACTTGGATGAACTTGTCCAAGTACTCGCGGAACACCCCATTCATCAAACTCATAAATACCCCTGGGGCATTTGTCAGTCCAAATGGTAAAACAGTGAACTCGTAACGTCGAAATCTCGTCTTAAAGGCGGTCTTAGGGACGTCATCCTCCTTGATCCGTAACTGGTGATACCCTGATCACAAATCGATCTTGGAGAAAACCGTCACACCCTTCATTTGATCGAACAAATCATCAATTCTTGGTAAGGGATACTGATTCTTGATCGTAGCCTTGTTCAGTTAACGGTAGTCAATGCAAAGCCTCCATGATCCATCCTTCTTTCGTATGAAAATAACTAGTGCACCCCATGGTGACACACTAGGGCGTATCAGTCTTAGGTCTAGAAACTCCTTCAGTTGCATTTTCAACTCTTGCAACTCCGGGGTCGACATCCGATAAGGTGTTCTTGCTATCAGTTCAGTCCCCAGTTTTAGGTCTATAGTAAACTCCAATTCTCTCTCTGGCAGCATCCCAGGAAACTCCTCTGGAAATACGTCCGCAAACTCCTTCACCACCGGATGGTGTTCTAGACCTTCCGCTACTCCCTTTTCGTTTAGTGCAAGGATCGCATAAAGCTTGCACCCCTTGCGCATACTCTTCCGTAACTATAAGGAAGTGACGAACCTCAGTCATACTCCCTGGTTCCATCCTACAATAACACATCTCTGTCCCTCATCATCGATCAAGATCAACCGTTTCGTCTTACAGTTGAGTATCGCCTCATGCGATTCCAACCAATCCATACCAATCACGACGTCATAAGATCCTAATATCATGACGTATAAGTTGACCCTCATGACAAACTCCCCCAGGTTAAGGGCACAACCTGTAACCTTTCCTCCAACCTTTTGTTTGGCTCCTAAAGCCATCTCTACGAAGCTAAACTCATCTTGTTCGACTACCTTTACCTTAATCCTTTTTAGCACTACACCAGAAATGAAACTCTCAGTAGCACCTGGGTCTATCAAAATACTAAGGGTCTGATCAACGACAGTACCTGTCGTCTCGAGAACAGTCGACTGGTGCTCTGCCTGGTGGTTATTCACCGCCACATGAATCCGATGGGCCTTGCCCATATCTTCCACGGTAGTGGGTCCGACTGATCCGGATGCTCTGGTCCTCTCCACAGAACAATCGCGCTGGTAGTGTGGCTCCCCACACGTCCAACACCCCTTCTTCGGCCCAGTAGTCCTGGTACCCGAAGTAGAAGATGACAGCCCACTGGCATGGAACCCTAGTCTGTTCTACTGAACATGCCTAAACTGTTGTTGCTATGGGCGCCGCTGCCGCTGGTGCTGTGGTCCTTGATAAGGTGTCCACTGCTGAGGCGGTGGTCGTCGGGGTGTAGTGAAAGTGGATCCCCTCTTGAAGCCATGATATTTTGGCACATGTCTCGCTGGTGTCTAGTGCTGCGACATACCAGATGAACCCTGCCCTGCTGGTCTCGCTGGAGTCCTAGTCTGACCCCCACTGATAAGCTCCTCCTCTGCTATGAGGGAATTTTGGACAACGTCGTGCAAGGTTTGAGGCTTCAAGATACTAACCTTTGCATGCAGACTGTCATTAAGGCCAAACACGAACCGTTTGACCTTGAGTTTCTCTGTGTTAAGGTGTGGAGCATACCGGAGCAGCTCCATGAAATGTGCCTTGTACTTGGGCACCGTACGACCTCCCTGTCGTAATGCGTTGAACTCATTGAGCTGACGCTCAATGAATTCCTCCGAAAGGTACCTCTCTCGGAACCGTTCCTCGAATAGTTCCCATGACACGTCTTCAACGACCATGTTCAGCTACGACAGGAGCATCTTCCACCATAGAAGAGCGCTCCCCTTTAGTTGAAAGATCGCCATGTGGACCTTCATGTTGGAGGTATAATCGCGAAGTGTGAAACACATCGCCATATTCTCCAACAATGCCTTGGCGGCAGTGCCATCTGGGGCACCAAAGAACTTGGGAAATTTAACCTTCTCGAGTTCACGGTGAATGCTACCTGTAACGGTCGGTGCGTGTGGCGGAACCTCAGCGGGTGCCGGCGCCCTGGCCTCGTCTCTGTCCAATCGGCTGATCAGTGCCTCGGACATGCGCTGGAAGGATCTCATCATCCCAACCACATCGCCAACCGCTATCTTCTCCTGTCCAAGAACCTGCTCGCCTCCCTGGGGATTAGTCCCCTCAGGCGTGGATGCTACTGAAGGCGTCACGCCTCCTCCCCTAGCACCCCATTGTCTACCTCTGCGGCGTCCTCTAACCATGATTAGTTTCACGCACATAATCAAATTGATCAGCAATAGTATAATCAAATCTAATCATGTCAACGAAAGCCATAGCAAATCCCAAGCCGCGGGTCGAATCGGCTCTGATACCATGTGTAACAACCTTCTGTTTGCGACAACAACTCTGATAAAAAGTGCAAATTTATTTATTTATTTGTTTTTTAAAGTGTGTTCAGTTGTGTACAAAGGAAATAAATACATTCGAATCTACGTCGCCACCCGACGACTAACAAGACACAACCACGATGATCACAACAAGAAGACATAAGGCACACAACAAGTAACTCAAGCATTAAATGACCATAGACATAAGGAAAAATCCATAGTAGTAGATTTTACTATTTCTTCACAGGAAAGCAGGGCGTTTAATCTTAGTCCTCTGCTCCGGAGAGAGAGAAGGTCAGATAGGCTCCTGGCCGACTACTCAGGCAGAAACTAGTAACCCGACAACTAACAAGACACAAGCAAGACGAACACAGCAAGACGTCATACGCCGTACCACAGTAACAACATGTGTTTAATGACTATCAAACGACAATAAGTAAGACTGACTACCCATCCATCCTACCCTGCAATGGTTAGGACCTCCAAGACACATAAGCAACGCTCAAGCCCAGGTTTCCATCGATTTTAACCATTTAAGGTCTCAGGGCTGGCGACTGTTCTGAGGAACATGGAGGTGTCTACATCCCACCCGACACAAGGAAACCAAGCACACAGAAGGTGTATCAACCAAGTACAACATTATTTAAAATGAACAGCAGCCCTCATTACTAACTCAGAATAATCCTTGTACTTATTCAAGGACATTACCACATATGTTTATCAACAACAACTAAAATTATAATAACGCTGCCATGACATAATGAACATGTTACATTTAAATCCCATTAACTTTTCAATTTAACATTACCTTATATTTTATGTGTTATCCGAACACTAAAATTACAAACCATTTCCATAAAAGGGTAACACCCTTAATTTTAAGTTATAAAAGGTTCGCAAGAATAATGTTACATTACAAGACAGTTACCATTAAAACGATAACTACATCCACATCAACGGATCCATAACTAGTGCATTAACATTAAGCATTACTATAAATTAACATTGCCATTATCTTATTTTACAATAACTTGCAATAAAAATGACAACAATTACCTATGGAGTCATCAACACCAACCTTAGATTCTTATTTTATATTGCAATAAAGTACTACCTGTACTTATTACCAACAATATATTTTATTGAATTTCACCATACATATTGCAATAACAATAGATTACAGTAAGGTAACAAAGCCATTACATAAATTTACCATAACTCCGCAATCTAAACAAATTACAACTTTTCATTGATGTGTTTCAACCCTAACATTACCTATGATTTATATTACAAGACATTACTCTTATGTGACTTAGGACCATACATTTATGGGACATTACTTTTATATGTTACCACCATGATCAATGTGTAATAGTCTCCTTCCTAAATGAATACATATCACAATCCCTTCTTAAATAAATTATTAAAGGAAGTAAATTGCTTCTTTAAGGAGATAAAACTCACCCACTAGGCTTCCCAATTTATTAAAATCACAGTTACTCTAACTACAACCGCTCACTATCATGGCCTCAGATTTCTTTTTAAAATAAACCTCAATGGTGACAGAACATTTAAGGATTACATAAATCAATATCAGAGATCTCTAATTACATACAACTCACCATCATTCTGGCGTTAAATTAAATAACATCGAAATTTCCTTTGTTAAGAACATCAATGGTGATAGAACATTCACGGATTATATAAATCGATATCACAAATCTCTAACCACATACAGCTCATGATCATTCTCGCATTAATAAATGATAATATTAACTACAGAATGTAATCGAATAATCATAAATTCATGAAGGTAACATAATACTTATTCTATTCTGTTGGAAAGTCTGTTGTTTTTAATCTTCACTAACGAAAGATAAGTCCAGGCATACACTTTAATTGCAAGGTTTAAACGCACAACCAGCACAACTGCCTAGGGCACAGCTAACACACAGTCCACGCAACCCACGAACAACCATGATTGCGGCCCTATCACCGTCTGTGCGTAGCTATCATATCGCTGCCAGCATGTAATTAAGGGAAAAAGGGGCAGAGATCTGTGGCCCCAAGAAATGTAGAATAAATGAAAAAAAACAAAAACACAAGGATGTGAACTCGGTGAAGAAGAAAAATACCAAATCAAAACAACAGAGATTATGGGTGGGAATCCGTGGGCATTCCCAGCGGAATACACCACAAAATGCAGAGCGATTATAAATAAAAAAAAACATAGAAGATGCCAACAAAACGTAGGGTAATTCTAATGGCAAAACGCACCGATAAGTTCGCCCGACAACTTAGCGAATTACCCACAATAACTACGCTGATATTCATTGAAGACAGCGTGGGTAACCAATCCCCAATACGCAGAAAATCATAAACATAATGCAGATGAACATACTACCAACACGCTATCCCTTAACAACCACAAACACATAAATACTATCAAAAGGTGTATACTAATTGCTGGAGTAACAATTGCTGGTGTATAATACAGGTTCTCTGAAGGAGGGAAAATGCAGTCAGTAACCATCACCACACGCGGCCATACAATGTGTAGCGAGCAATCCAGAGTTAAACCCTAGGCACAGAGAATAAGCAGAGGGAAAAGTTCAGCAGCCAACTCGCTAGGAAAATTTTAACACCAAACGTAGCAAATGCGTGGTCGAAATTGTGGGGGTATTCCCACCCAACTGCATAGGATTTAACAATACAAAACGCAGGGATACAGAAATGACCGCAGAGAATTTGTAACCATAAAATCACAGAGATACATAACACAATCGTAGAGATAAACCATTCATCCCTCGCCCAACCATTTTGCAGAGGTAATCTCATGAATACTTCACGCAGAAGGCAGAGAAGGAAGAAAAATGTGTTACCACCAAACACAGGGACAATCATAGGGCTTCAACCGTTATTGCAGCTGTAAAAAAAAATTTTTAATCTAAATGACAGAAAACAAATGGGTGTAAAATGTTGCTCATAATGCCTTCGCTAAAAAAAATTTAAATCTAAATGACAGAAAACAAATGGGTGTAAAATGCTTCTTAGAAGGCCTTCGCTATAAAAAAAATTTAAATCTAAATGACAGAAAACAAATGGGCGTAAAATGCTACTCAGAATGCCTTCTCTATATCGCATTCTTATTGGTTGATTTTTTTTGTAAATAAACCCACAATCGAAGCAAGTACGCAGGCCATTGTTATCCATCAAGCATCATACAACACTGAGAAAAACATTTTTACTAATGTTCATCATGTCCTTTACAATCAATTTAAATCTGAGCATAAGTTTAATGCATGCTACTCTACAAATGACAAACATATCGTTGTCCTTTCACCTGCCTCGAGTGTCGTCCCGCGCTCCTTGCCGCTCCCACTCGTCGACCGTCGATACCTCACCGGTACCTCCTAGCCAATCGCTAGGGGTACTCTGCTTCCCCCTTAGCCCCCAGAGCCGGAAAGGGCCACACAAAATCCAGAAGGTAAGTCTATCTTCCCAGCTCGCCTCGCAAGGCCGAGCTACCACTCCTATTCGAGCTAAGAAAATCCCAACTCCTCACAAGCAATCAGTCAAGTCACAATTCTGGCAGCGTAACATTACGCTATCAGCTGATCCCTTTCTTCCTCATCTCCCTTTTATTTTATAGAGTTTTGAGACCCATCAACTTTCCTAATTCACTTTTTAATTTAAGTTTCAATAAAATATTCTAAATATTCTCCATCGCACAAGTGTCGTCCATCCCCCTCTTTTCTCCAATAAATATTTTCTTTAAATTTATTAATTGTCTCAAATCCCTCACCCACCTAGAGTCGCTCCCAAACTTACTCCTAGGTGTTCCTAGATCCCCTTACATGTTTTAAATACTTTCCTAAAAAAAAGATGTTACTAAATTAGCTCAGATTAGCAGGTTCTTAATTGCAGATTCCTTACTATGTTGACCTTGCTTTTTACCATAAGTTCCCATATTTCCTTTATTAAGTTTCCTCCATTACTTAGTTTCCTAATTCTTATTATTCCATTCTTTCCCCTTTTTATTAAATCCCAAAATGGCAGTTGCGTTATTAAATCTTTCCCTTTTATTATTATTTTAATATCTTTGTACTTCCACAAGTTAATGAAATAATTTCTTCTTTGAAATTTTTAAATCCATTAGTTGTAATTAAATTCATACTTCATTTACCCCAAGAATTTTATGAAGACTAAACTATTACTTAAGTGGGTTTTTGTTTAAATTTTTATTTTTATTCTAGGGTCTTTTTCTTAAGGTTAGACTAAAATTTTACCCTAGAAAAGTTTTGGACTTAGGACTTAGATTCTGAACTGGGCGACACTTGGTTAGGGAAGTTGTTTAAGGATTTCTTAAGGCGTTAATGTCTTAGGGCCATCTAGGTTTGTTTCTTCATCATCATCAATGCGACGTGCCCTTCAGGATGCACTACGTGCTCCAAGGGTGCCACTCGCCTGATTCGTTTCTTTTGCACTACGTGCCCCTCAGGATGCACCACGTGCTCCAAGGGTGCCACTCACTTCTTGTGGTTCTTTTGCGCAACGTGCCCTTCAGGATGCACCACATGCTCCAAAGGTGCCAATTGCTTCTTGTGGTTCTTTTGCGTGACGTGCCCTTCAGGATGCACCACGTGCTCCAAGGGTGCCACTCGCCAACTTGACTGATTGGTAGACATCTGTAACCCCTGGAGTCAACACTCTGCCAGGTGAACTTGTGGGAGACTAAGGGCTCTAAGTAATAAGGTCCCTGCCTTATTGCACGCCCCTTAGAATCATTTTGAGAGACTGTCGCAGTCTACCCTCATGGCATCGTGGATCCTCTTGAACTAGGTAATCGTTAACCTACAGTTCGAGCCACGGTGGGAGTGCTAGTAGGCTGTGGCAGGGCTGCTATCCACACCTCTCCCTCAACCTCTATGGAAATCGTGTGTGGACCCTTTACTCCATATGTGAGTCTAGTTGGCAAGCTATCATCAGCCTGCATCATGAACAATCGTGTCAGATCATGTCAACATCATATCATCAAATCAATGAAATATCACAATAAATAAATCAACCCAAATAGCACACTCCCTGACTCAATCCAGAGTCCAAGGGGTTCACCGATGCCTCTGCATCCTCAAGGTCCAAAACCCTGCACACTCAATAAAACTGAGTCAATAACACCTGTATATGTCAAAGCAGTTAAAACATCATGTCATCTATCATAATGCATCATGATCAAGGATAAATGTTTTAACATCATAAAAGTCCAGATCACTTGCGAGCAAGTGTCCTCAAAGAATAAGTTTTCTCAGTGCACCAGAGCGGGATGTTACATACTCCCCCTCTTGGTCTAAACTTCATCCCAAAGTTTCTCAATATAAATGTCGAAACAAAAGTACCACAGTATCATAAGTCTATCTATCAAACAAAAATGGAAACTGCTGGCGCATATCATATGCGTCCTCCCAGGTCGTCGAGTGCGGACTATAACTATCCCACTGGACCTTGACCTGATCTACCGTTCGACGTCATAACTGTCAAATGCGATGATCTAAGATGCGGACCGGCTCAGCCATGAGCACTCCCTCGTCCGATACCTACAAGGAACTCATGTCAATCACGTGTGTAGGATCACTAATATAATGTCTCAAAACAGATACATGAAAAACATCATGCATATGCCTCAAAGAATCAGGCGAGGCTAGTCGATAGGCCACGGGCCCCTTTCTCTCCACAATCTCGAAAGGTCCCATAAACCTAGGAGAGAGTTTAGATCCCTTTCCAAACTTGATCGAACTCTTATACGGTTTAACCCGCAAGAAGACTCGATCGCCAACCTCGTAACTACGGTCAACTCAGTGCGCATCGACATAACTCTTCTATCGCTCCTACGCTTCTTTAATCCTTTGTCTTATGGTTTTCATTTGCTCTTCCATTTCTTGGATCGCTTCTAGTCCCACCAGAACCCTATCCTCAAGCCGATCCCAACTCAAGGGCGTCCGACATGGTCACCCATAAAGAAACTCAAAAGGCGCCATCTTAATGG
>JZKD02S1939655.1:0-29225 GCA_000966675.3 Picea glauca
ACACCTCCTCCTCAGCAGGTTGGCCAAAATATTTGTATTTGAGATAAAAACCACTAGATCTGCGTGTCCAGAAAAAGGCACTCATAAGAGGCCAGATCTTCCTGAATGCTAAGAAAGCAGGATCCAAGGCCGTGGCTCAGGCAGCTGCGAAGTTAACACCGCTCGTATCCACCAACTATCAGTAAAAAATATATATATTAAATGCATGGACCCCTGCTATAAAAATGACTGCGTCCAATTAAAAAACTTAAATCAATGATGTCAAAAACTAAAACACAGTAAAATATTTAGATTTAAACCGAGTAAAATATCTAAAACATTTGTTAATGGTTATTGTTATGTTAATCATTTTAATCATTCTTTTTAATGATTAATCTACATTTTTTCTCATGCAAAAAAGATAATGGTTGAAATTAGGGTTTTTCATTTGTTGTGACTACCAAAAATATTTCATTTCTCTGAAATTTTGTTCATTAAAAATCTATATGTAATTAAAGGAACATTAATTCTGGTCATTTCTAATAAGTTTATTTTTATGGGAGTAATTAGTCTAAACAACAGATATGTAGATTTAAGTGGTTAATTTTATGAATAGAATTTTTCAGAATTCATTTTTACATTCAAAAATACAATTTAAACAACAGAAAATTATAAATTCTGATAAATTCATGTAGCTAAATTTCAACCAAAAAAAATCAAAACCTAGAATTGTTAAACAACACCATCTACCATTACTATTACTGTAATAGTGTAATGTAAATAACATTACTTAAATATATTGAATGAACATGTCATAGACTAATCTAAATAGACATATCTAAATTCATGTTTGATATGAAGTTATATAAACATGTTTGATATGTAGTTATATAAACATTGCAGAGACACATGTAAACCCAGTTTTGATATACAATTCCAAACTACTAACCTGCAGTTTCTATTTCTGAGTTTACACAAATGGTCTTGTATTATATATTGATATAAACCTAACCTTTAGCTTTAGACTGAAACCCTGTTGACATGGTTTTGTGATAACATATATAAGTTATATAAAGCTTTAGACTGAAACCCTGTTGACATGGTTTTGTGATAACATATATAAGTTATATAAAATTATTAAATATATATAGGAGAAAAAACATTGTTAATAGCCTTGATATAAGTATATTTATACACACCAAACACTAAAATGTAATTGTAATTGTGGGACTTTTATATCACAGCCCTGTTTACATGATTCTGGGAGTTGTCCAGACTTTCCAAGCCTCCAAGTGCATATCAGAACCTGTTTAGATGGATCTGTCCAGCTGGAGTAACTATATTGGTCTAATTATATTTTGAATTCAAATGGTTATCTCATCTGAAATTTGAATTAATTAAATGTAAGAATGGAGTAACTATATTGGTCTAATTATATTTTGAATTCAAATGGTTATCTAATCTGAAATTGAATTAATTCAGGAGTGGAAACAATCGACATCGACATGCAGAAACAGAAAGTTACAGTGTCTGGCTACGCCGATCAGATGACTGTTTTGAATGCTGTGACGAGGACTGGCAAGAAGGCGCAATTTTGGCCATATCCTGATAATACCCACTACCATTCTTATGTTTCTCAATATCATTATCAACAAAGCAGCAGTCTCGCAGCTTCCACATATAACTACGAAACACACGCACACAGTAATGAGACTGTCCATGGTTATGATCAGTCTGAACTTCCTTCTTCCTCTGCAATAATGGATGACAGAGCGACTAGCCTGTTCAGTGACGAGAATCCTCACGCCTGCAGTGTTATGTAAAGCTTTGGCAAGGCCTTTTGCAAGTAAATTGTAAATATATACGGGAGAATTTCCGTTTTATAACCTATTTTACCATGATCAGCGTTCTCTCGGAAATGGACTGAGAGCCTTCTTCCATATCAAACAATCAATCTGTCTCAACACAATATCCTCCCCTTTTCGGTGCAGCGGCAGACATTTCTTCTTCCAAAATGCGGAGGAGGTGAAAAGTTTAGCTTATGGTTTCGGCGGTTAGCATCTTGCTCAGCAGCAGCTTGCTTCAACGATATCATTTGCACTGTTAAAAGTCGGTAATAATCCCCATGTTCAACAGCCAGGAGAAGGGCCAGCACCGTTCTCTCTTTTTGGCAGAAGTAATTAGTTCCATGATGGAACAGCAATACTATCATATTCAGCAAATAGATCTTACAAACTGTCCTAGCTGGTTTTGAGGACAAAAAGTATCTATATAAACATTTCCTGTAATGTATACAGCTTTATAAATTTAATTACCCATCCAGTCCCTGCCTGTGTGATGGGATAATGTATAGGGTGAACAGTTGGCATTTAATGTCCGTTTGTGATCCTCGGGCATAGTTAAAGCTTGCCCGTTGTATTTCAACCAGGTGATGTATTTGTTGGAAGAGTGTATATTGATTTAAGGTACCGAGATCAGATGATGTATCTGTTATATTGATGTCGTTGATTAAGAATTCAGATTAATTGTTTTGGCTTCTGTTATTTGGAAGAACATTGATGGAGCATGTCGTTTTGAAGCACATTGATGGAACCGGGCCTCCACTTTTCACAATTTTAAATAATAATTTTGGCTGAGTTCTGATTTGTCTTTTACTTTCATGATACTTTTATTTTTATATTAATAACTCCTTGACTTCATAAATATCGGTCATTATTGTGGTTATTTTTGGTAATATAAAATGTCTTTTTTAATGTATTGCTCAATTTTCAGTGACCATAAATTATATTTATATTTTATATTTCAATTTGCATTAAATTGATGATGAGAGAATTTTATTAACTTCCCATTCTATATATATTAGTTTTATTATTATTAAAATTGAGTAACATTTTATAAATTTTTATTTAAAATATTATAGTATCTATTTCATTTATTATCAAAATTGAATAATATTTTATAAATTTTTATTTAAAAGATTATAATATTTATTTCATTTAATAATAAATTGAGTAACATTTTATAAATGATTATTTAAAAAATTATAATATCTATGCCATTTATTTGTAATATGTTGATTTAATATAATTTATTATATAAAATTAAAAAATACTTATTATAATAATAATAATATATAAATAAATCATTTACAATTTTTTTTTAGCATACATCATTAGACTACAAAAATATATCATGAATATTGAGAAAAAACAAGAATGTGAGGGAATTATGTTTTTCATCATTCTTTTATATCATTTTTTTTTGTTTTTTATTAAGAGTGTATTATATAATAATATATTTTTTATTTTTTTAGATGCTTAATAGATATGGAGTTAAGCTGAATCTATATTGATATATTATATCATTAATTTGATAAAAATAAACAACTAAAACAATCTATATTCAATATTTTATTATTTCATTTTTAATGATAATGACGACACCAACAATTTTTATATATAATACTTTCTATTTGACAAATAAAAATGAAATCTACTTTTTGAAAATGAGAAAAAAAAACTGTAAAAATCAATTTTTGAAGGCCTAAAATTGATGAGTATTATGCTATTTGAATATTGACATTTGAATATTGAATAATCATGTTCGTAAAACAAGTCATGAAAAACAATATGCTCACAAACCAAATGAATATATTTATTGAAAAAAACAAGATAAGAAATGTAGGGTTTTGCATATTAATAATTAAGATATTGGTGAAGAGAAAATGGGCTAGACCTCTATTGCCGAAGAATAACAAATTGGAGAAAAAATAGAAGTGTTGGAAACCACCTATTTCACAACAAAGAGAAACACCAAACATAGCTATGTATGTTATAGTTTTTATTGTATATAATAGATAAAAAACTAGAAGAGAATCTTAATAGATGTGGCTATTTATTTACTTCAAGGGGTTACTTCAACCAATTATTTTTAATGTTTCTAGACATTTGGATAATTATGTTCTATTAGGTATTGGGTTCAAATCTACTAGTATAGACGTTTACTTAGGGATTTATTAACATTAACATTCATGATTATAGAGAAATATCTATTGGATTTCTCCACTAAATTTTGCTTCAAAAAAAAATAAGTACCTATCTAATAGCTTGGTTACTTCTTTTTTTTTTATTCTTTTGAAATTATTTTATTTTCTTAATTGAAACATGTATATACATATGTAAATTTAATCACTTTGCATTAGTATCCATATTGATGAGAAATTTTTAAAGACCATTAATACAATAAAAATCAAATAATTGGTGTTCAATTTTTTTTATCTTATTACAAGAAAGAAAACTGAGTAAGATATTCCTTTTATAAGAAAAGTAGTATATAATAGAAACTCAAATAGCATGTATGGTAATGAAGTAAATATTGTTAAGAAAGAATAACACATTATTGGGTGTTAAAAACTTTGCAAAAGAGACAAATTTAAGAAAATTAATGTATATGATATCTTACCTATAGAAAACAAAATCATTGGGAAGCAACTTCAACAAAATTATTAGGACAAAATTATTGGGAACCAAACAAAATCATTGGGAAGCAACTTCAACAAAATGATTAGGACAAAATTATTGGGAACCATGAGAAGGACATATCACAAGTCTAAAAATTCATGATTCAATTAAATAAGAATAATGAAATTAATTAAATTAATTTATTTTTATAAAGATATATTTCTAAAAATCATAAAATCATAAAAATCAATCAAAATGATGTAGTGTGTATTGATGAATTGGCATACTTTATCAATGAAAATGATAAGAGTATTGGGTGATGAATTCACATATTTTATCAATGAAAATGATGTAGTGTGGTATAAATTCACATACTTTATCAATGAAAATGATGTAGTGTGGCTTCAAATTTCAATATGTACAATATGAAAACTATATATTGGAAATTATTTAAGTTGAAATGTTGAATAATGTTGAAGAGATTGATTATAATATCAATCTTTGAATTATCATATTCGCAAATCTTGAACCATGATATATTAGGCATATCTTTGTTTTTTAATGTGTTGTTGTAATTACTATGTGGAATTTGAGGTATACTTGACACTTTTCTTTATTTTTTCAAAAAGTGATAAACAAATTCACTTCCTTCAACAATTCATGATATTAAATATCAATTTTTTATGGAAGTCTAGTAGATGAGTTATTTTACAACAATCAATGTGTCGATAATAAAAATTCAATTATTGTGCTCATTTGGATTTATTCTATACTAGGTATCCTATTGATCTTAACTCATCACTGGAAAATAAAATCTTCAACTAGAAGATATACACTTGTATGTTTTTTTTTTTACTGGGGGAATCGGCAAATCGCGGTTCTCGTACTCGCGTGACACGGGTTCGATCCCCGTCGGCTACCACTATAACCCCAGGTGCAACCACCCAGCCCGCAAGAATGACGCACGAGTAAATACGGGTGAGAATTGAACATGAGACTTCATTTTACAAATTTCCTTCCATTTACAAGGCACTTGCCAATCCGTCTACACCAGTGAGGGCATATACACTTGTATGTTACTCTCAATGTCACATTTTCTTTCCAGTAAAAAATGATTTGTTAGGGGATGCAATCTATGTGATTGAGTTGATGAATAAGTTTCAAAATGTAATTTGTAAATACATAAAGCATGGGTATATAGATATATATATGTGTGTGTGTGTGTGTGTGGAAAGTCCAACTATTCAAACAATCGAGCAAGCTTGGTTCACGACGAAATTTTTTGATCATGCCTTATTTTGGATATAATTACACATTCATTGCACAACAAGAGGTAAAGAGTGAATAATATCATTCCAAATAGGTGTTGATCCCTTTCCATGTTTTTTATTGACATGCGCAACTTGGGTTTTGAGCATTTTCTACAATTTCACACTTCTACTTTTTTTTAGGACTTTCTCGTATGTATTTTGCTTCTTACCATACCGATGATTTTGAAAAAAGGAGTCTTTCATTTTTCTTCCGTGATGGTATATAATTTTCTCTAAAGGATTGTAATCATTTTAGTTTTATGTTGTACATTCCACAACATCACAATAGATATGAACTTTCCAATAGATATGGCTCGATTGTACAATCAAAACATTGCAACATATATGAACCTTGAGTAGATTCTCCATAAGATGCATCTTCTATTTTTCTCTAAATACAAATAAATTCTATGACTCCAAAAAAGAGACACGTTGCATTGCTTAAATAGGAAATATTGTTCATAGAAGATATGAAAACCAAAAGGATCTTTTCTTCCATGTAATTTCTATATTTTGATTTTGGTTCATGCTTGAATTTGTCCAAGTGGGATGATTAAAAATTTGGATTATGAATTTCTTTTTTGTAAATTTAAATAAAAAATGAATTCAATTGTAATAATAAGATTAAAAAATATTAATCAAAATCTAATTGATGTGTAGTTAAAATTTATTAAACTTGAAAATAATTCAAAAAACAGTAGCAACTAAAATGAGTGTTGATCCTAATAAATTGCATTTCTCATTTAAAAAGTCTTTCTCAAGATCAAGAATCATGTAAAAATGAAAAGTCAACCTTTTAGCTCCCCAACAATGAACCTAAACATAGGGTTATACTTTCAAGAATCGTGTTCCTGTGATAAATTTAATTTAACAATTTTGAAACTATAATGTGCTAAGTATTCATTATTCCTACACAAATAAAGCATCTCTATGTTGGAAAGACTCATAGGATTAATTTAATAGTATCACTAATGTAATGCACCCAGTACCCTCTATATTGTATTGAGGATAAAGGGTACTTATTGAAACCACAAACTTTTCATCATCTTTTTTCTCTTGTACTACTTTTTCATATGCCCAACATCTATAGTAGGTCAATACCAACATTCTATATATTTGATATCGTAATTCCCCACTATCCTGTAAACATGACAATGCAAACAAAATCAATCAATCATAAACCTAGATGAATATTTATACATGCATGCAAAATAACATTCAATTCATAATTAAACAACATTAATTAAACATACTTATAAATAAACATAAGCGCTTATCTTTTTGTAAATAAAATCCAACTGGATGTATAAGGAGGATGTTTCACCCAACCATAATCTCTCTAATTCCCATAATATTTCTGCAACAAGGCCACCCTCTAGTTGAGTCTATGGGTCCACAAGGAAAAAATCACATATGGGTGGTTCTAATCTTCTCACATAATTCAATTTCTAATAAATTTGCAAACTCTTACAACTATTCCAATCCACCGACTCTCTTTTCCCATCATCCTGCAAAACCCATGGAATGGGATCCATTTCTCCTCCACACAATCCCTGAGGATATCCCACATCCCTCCAGGGCTGTAACAAAGATTGACCAGAAAATATCACTACTAGGGACTCGAAGGATTCTCGGTTGTAATTTGTTTTAGTAAATGTTAACAATTTCCTTATATAGTCATAATTCCATGACATTCAATTCCCATAATTACATTAAAATGATAGGATGGAAACTTTGGTTCTAAGAAAAAACTTTCCCAAAGAATGACTGGTGATTCCCCTTGCATAAGAAAGATTCGTGAATTATATTTTCATGCCAATAATTAACCATGTCTATTCATAAGAATCCCATGTATGCCTCCTTGGGAACTAATCCCAATGTTGATATTACCTAGGATAACATAAGGCCAAAGACGTAAGATTAAGAATAAAATAATATTACCTTACATTGGTCCCATTTGAGCCCCCTAAGATACATTTATTTTCTCTCTTATGGAATCATATCCCACAATGTTTTTTGTTCTTATTCATCTATAGTCTAAGATGCATGTTTATTTTGTTCAATGTACCATTTACATCTTATATCATTGTTCATCTCTTATCCTTTCATTATTTACACAGATACATTGTTATTTTGGGGATCAAAACTGGGGGTGTTACAACTACTCCATATAAGATGATTATTAAACAATGTCAACAAATGAGAGAGAAAGAAAATGATATTACAAACAATTATGCCAATTACAAATACTTATATGAAATTAATATACAGTAGATGAATATGAATTTATTTTGCAGTAAGCCTTTCCATAATAGAAGTTGCATGTTTTGAAATAACAATGAGTGTTGGAGCTAGAGCTATGAGAACCAAAATCACTGACCTCCTTCTCAACCATTAAATGGAAATTTCCCCATCCTATAATTTGATTTCTTAATGGAGAAGTGATTAGAATAGAATGTACACAATCGATCCGATGCTTCCCAACATGGACACACCTTTTATCCAGTGGGGCCCAAAACTCATTTTGTGTCACCCACCTCTAGATCTAAAATCCATTGTTGATATATAAGTCTATGTTTATATTTATTTTGGCAACATTACCACTATGTTTTCCTTGATAATTATGTTGTTCGGTCCCTTAATGGAAGCAAAGGTGTGGAATAATATTTCTACCCTAATCAATGAGAGAAGAATCTGCAAAAATTAAATAAATGTGGTTGCACTAATAAATAAAATAGAAATATACAACAATTCGACAATAATTTGCTAGGGGAAAACCTTTCAGAAAAACACAAAACTCTAAAGCATGCTCAATGTATTTTTCAACAACCAAAAGATTCAATACATTATAGAGTGTACATTTTCTCAACAAGAGTGTTAAATAATCACATAAGGGTTCTAGAGAAATTTCAATGGCATAACAATAAGTTAAAATTCACACTTTATTTTCCTCCAATCCTAGCACTCAATAATAGGCATAATGGAACCATAAAATATTTATAATTTTCAAATTCTACATATTGGGAAATACTAACAATTAATTGGATAACTATTGCTACTTAGTATTCATTACATATTGTTGATATGCATTTGTTTCTTTCCACTTCTCAACAATTATTCACCAGTACAACTAAAAAATCATTACTTTCTCTAATATAGGACTAAAGGGTGTATGATACCTATCTCAACATTCTCCTAGTTTTCATATAAATTGAAAGAGTATAACGAAAATGCATCAAAATGTGAGCTAATATATATGGGCCATAAGGCTCATAGACTCACTACACCACTTGAATTTACCTATGCTCACTATTTTTGTTAATGCATATGAAACATTCCTCAAAGTGAAAACATTCTCTAGTATCAACTTGTTAAGTACCTAATCTCCCTAATCCCTCATGTAGATAGAATAATATAGTTTCCATTTAATAAAGTCCAACATTAGTTAATAACTCCTATTTAATAAATGTGAACAAGTCAATGTAAGAAGACCTAATAAAAGATTTTGCTTCTAGAAAGACCTTCCTCTAGAATTTTCTTTAGAAGATAGAATTAGTATGAATAAGAGTAGGAGGCATGAAAAAACTTGTCTTGAGAACTATTGTAATAGATATATTCTTTGTTGGAGGTTTCCCCCTCGCAGAGGCAAGTGAACGCTCATTTCTTTGAATAAAGTTATTATTTTTGGTATTACTCTTCTCAATATTTTGTTGTTCCATTAATATCTGTTGAACATTCCTATTTTTACCTATTATTTTACATATGGTATGTTACAAGTGGTATCAAAGAACTTTCCTTGGAAAGAATTGTGGGTAATTTGTTTTTCCAGGATAGAGACATGTATTTTCGGCGTCTTTAAAGAACAAAGATATGTCATTCAAAGGGTAAAACTTTGGTGGGGAAAACTACACACGGGAAATACAGATGATTTTATGGGGTTGGCTAGAATCCAAAGTTTCTCCCTTGTTGTAAACCTCTGTAACCTTTGTTGGTACCCCTTGAGTAGTACCACATCAGAAAAAATATGTATAAGGTCATCACTCCCATGTATCGATAGGTATATCGGGAATCCCCTAGGTCTCTAGAAATTGGTCCTAGATCAATTGACTTCCCTTCTTATTGCTACAATGACACCCATAAAGATACTCTCTAGTACCTGGGTAATCGATTATTACGAATAAGGGTATGGTCAAGCCTCTTTATTTGGTGCTCTGATATATTGAGATGAGTACTATTATTCAACCCTGCATGTATATCAAAGAGTTACAGCATAGGGAAAACCCTTTTCCATAGGCACCCTACAAACCCTATCCTAGGGGAACATACCAAAAAGGGAATAGAAATGATATTTTGGTCATGCAACCTTGCCTCTTGTATCCTAGTTGTGAAATTACTACACATTTATTTCTATTAAGAATGGGTCCTACAGTAGTTAAAAAACAAATCTGGGTCCTACCCGAACCCTTATTTGAAACCTATCTCATTAGATTTTCTTTTTCACCATGATCGTTGTGATACCTATGATTGTTTACCACGTTTTTTTATCCCATGGGCCCATACCCTTCCTAGCACCCTTATTTCCCACTTATCCCATTGGTTTCCTCTCGTTTGCCTGATTGTAGTGGTATATACCACTTATCTTCATTTTTTTTATGGACCCACTCCTCACCTCCTCATGGCTCCCACCTGCCAAGAATAAACCAATCAAAAGAAGAATAATGAACTTAATTCCCTTTAGGAAAAAATGAGCAATGACATTCGTGTCATTCATGCCAAAATAGAATACATCCAAGACCAACCATGTAGTCAAATTGATGAAGTCACTTCCACTGTAAAACAATTCATGAACAAATTCCAGGGTCCTTCCTTCTTAGGCCCACCATTCTATACTAAAGGTGTTGAATCCAATCAACCTCTGCACCCCAACTCCTTACCTCGTGACCCGTGTCTTCCAAAAGTTGAGGTGAACAATTTTAATGGATTAGATCCAACGACCTGGGTCACTTAGATGGAACATTATTTCTCCTTTCATGGCATTACTGATGATTTTACCAAGCTTCGTTATATAATTATCTATTTGGATATAGAATGATGGAAATGGTTGGAATGGAATATAAATTCAATCCAAGGGTATTTTTCTTGATCATATTTTGTCGCAGAGCTATATGAATGATATGACACAGACACCCACCATTTAGGACGTTTTACCAAGTTAAAACATTTTGGAACAACATAATATTTGATTACTTCCTTTCAACACTTGGATTTATGAATGGGTGGAAAGACATATTATTTCTTTAGGGAATTCATTATCAATTGCCTCAAGGATGAAATCTAAGCCTAGATCACAATGTCTCACCCCCAAACTTGGTTGGAAGAAACTAAATGTGACAAGGAGGACAATAGGTCATATTGTCCTAGAGAAGAAAACCCTCTTTCATTACCCTCCCTAAAACCACCACCCCTTCCCTTCAGGCCACTCCTCTCAAGGTCCAAAAATCAACGTGGGAAGAAATGGTTGAATTCCAACTCAAGGGGATTTGCTATAATAGTGATGATAAATACTTTCTAGGTAACAAGTGGAAACAAAAAAAAAATTACGGCCATTTCAAAGGATTTTTCTAATGAATATGTTTAGATTTCATCTAAAGTAGTGCTAAGCCAAATAGATGATATTTTTCCTACATATGATTCTTATAAATTTGAGCCATTGACTCTGTTGAATGTTGTGACTCGATTTTTTGCTCCCCAAACCTTCAAATTGATTGGTTACATTAAGCACACAAAATTCATCATCCTAGTTGACAGTGGAAACACTCATAATTTCATTCATCGTCACCTTTCCCAACAAATCAATTTCTATATCCATGTTGTCAAAAAATTTCAAATCATGATTGCCAATGGTGGTTCCATTAAATGTGGGGGGTGTTGTGAAAATGTGTCCTTGCAAATTGGTCAATATAACCTAAAATCTCACATATTTTCTATTGACATGGGTGGATGTGACATTGTGCTTGGTGTTGAATGCTTACACACTCTTGGCCCCATAACCATGGATTTTAAGGATTTAACCATGCAATTCTAACAGGAAGACCAACAATATAAATTCCAAGGAATTACAACACGTTCTATGGAGATCATTAGTTCCCACCACATGGAAAATTTACTTTAAAAAGGTCATCCTGGGATCATTTTCCAACTACATTCCATTCAAGCAGTTGAGGAACCACAGGTACACCCTAACCTTAAAGTTATTATTTCCCACCATCACACTATTTTCTAAACTCCTTAGGGCCTTCCCCCCTCCCGTGATGACCATGACCATTCCATTCATTTAATCTCGGGTATTTTTCCTCCCAATGTTCTCCCTTATTGTCATCCCTTTTCTCAAAAAAAATAAATTGATAAAATTGTATGTGAATTATTAGAAGCAGGTGTTATCCATCCCAATACCAACCCCTATTCTTCTCCCATTTTCATGGTCCTCAAGAAGGAAGGAACTTGGCACATGTGTCATGATTTTTGTGCCCTCAACAAACTTACCATGAAGGGTAAATTCCCCATTCCCATGATAGATGACCTTATATATGAACTTAGTCGAGCTCAATAATTCACCAAATTTGACCTATGTTCTGGCTACCACCAGATACATATGAAAGAGGAGGACATCCCCAAGACTGCATTTCTTACTCATGAGGGCCACTATGAGTTCTTGATCATTCCCTTTGGTCTCTATAATTCTCCCTCCACTTTTCAAAGTCTCACGAATCACGTCTTTGGTCCTCCATCTCTTTGTGTTAGTTTTCATTAATTATATTACCATCTATAGTAAAATGTGGCCATCCCTTCTTACCCATATCTATCAAGTTCTCCATCTCCTATCTAATCACAAACTTTGCCTCAAATAGTATAAATTTTATCTTGGCATCTCTGAAGTTTAGTACATGGGTCATATTGTTGGAAAGGATGGTGTAAGGGTGGGTCTTAAGAAAATTGAAGTTATGGAAAATTGGCCTCACCGTAAAAATATTAAATTTTTTTGTGGTTTCTTGGGTTTAACGAGATGCTATCGCAAGTGTGTTTAGAATTATGCGAAAATTGTGGCTCCTATAACAAGTCTCCTTAAAAATAATACTTTTAGTTAGAATCCAACAACTAACCAATCATTCCAAGACAACCTTTGATTTTTCTTCATCTCATTTTATTGCCAACCTTGCGATCTCTGGGACTTGGTCTTTTTTCACATGTTCTTCATTTTTTCTTATCCGCACTTTATTACATATGATATCAATGTTCTCTTTCACGAAATTATCGATCATGCTTCTACAATTAGTAGCTATGTGTCCATGGTTATGACATGTGTAACATTCAATGTTACGTGGGGCCACATAGGAATTTATTGCTTGAACATTTATTTTATAATCCTTACAATCTGCAACCTTATGTAAAAATTTAGTATAATAAAAACAATGACCATAAATTAAATTTGCATATCTGGGAGTGAATGATCTTCTTTGTGGTGTAGTCCTTCTGAATTTTTTCCTTCACTGATCATGATCATGATTAGATATTCTTTGTGGCTTGAACATGGATGGTTTTCTTGAGGATGTATCTTTAATAGTTTTCTTAGATTCTAGTTTACCATGATTCCTTCCTTTGAGTACTTCTGCATAACTCCTTCTATTTTCTTCATTCTTCTTTTCTAGCAACCTAGAGTGATTCTCTTCATTCTCTATAACTAATGTGGAAATTTATGTCTCTTCAATGTTCTTGTTGAGCTTGACGGTTTTACTTCTCAATGTGACAAATTCTTCTTCAAGCTTCTCAATCTCTTCTTCTTTCTTCATTATCTAAGACTTCATATCTTCTTCGGTTCTTTTCGCTTCTTCAAACTGAATTTTTAATGTGATTATTTCTTCTTCAAGTCCTTTCTCTTCTTGACCAAACTCTACCTCAAGCTGGTTTAGATTGTTAGCTCTTTTCTTAAGATGATCTGTCAATATATTCTCTCTCAATTCTACTTCTTCCTTCTTTGCTTCTATGTTGGCTTCCAAATAATGCTTTTGATATTCAATATTTTCTTCGATCTTTTTGTCTTATTCTAGCTGATTTCTTAAGTTCTCGATGACATGTTGGGTTTCTTCAAAAATATGAACACTTTCCTTTTGTTTCATCAATTCTTTCTTGAGTGACTTGTTTTCTTGTCTTAGTTCATCTAAAGAACTAATCAATTCTCTGGTGATTATGTACTTTTCATCTTCTGAATTTTTTTGACATGATGAACATAATTCTTCTTGATCTGTATCTACATCTTCTTTGGCATTTTTCAGAATCTACGATGGGTGAAGAATATATGTCATGTAACTTATACAAAAGTTCTTTGGCTGATCAAAATTTACCAACATTTTCTCTTACTAGATTAGGTAATCCTTCCCAGATGAAATCCATTTCTATTTTGTTATTCTTCTTCAATTCCTTCTTGGCTGCAATCTTTGCCCTTTTTGAACTATCATATCCTGTAACAACTGATAGCCAAATATAATGTACCTGTGCCTGTAAAAATACTTTCTTCCTTCTTATCCACATCTGATACTTAAAACCATTCTGACCATTAAACAATGGTACTCCATTCTCAAAATAATCCATGATCTCCTTCTAGTGGTTCAACTGTTTCCTAAAGGAACCGTCTCTGATACCAATTGTTGGATTACTGAGAGGGGGGGTGAATCAACAATAGAGAAATATAATTATTTTTAACCATATAATGCAAGTGTTATATCATTGTAGCATTATCATCCAATAATTGGAGAGTAAATAAACAATGAAAAAATGAGCAATCATACACATACACAGTACACCATTGTTCTTATGTGGAAACCCAAAGTGGGAGAAAACCACATAATTATTTTTCTTATATGTCTTGAAGAATTACATTCATTGGAAGAACCAACTTCCTTTGTTTTCCAGCTACAACTGAAAGGAGGATCCAACCCCCTAGTTTCTTAGGATATAGCCTGAGGGAAGCTCCAACTCCCCAATTCTCTGGCTACAACTAGAAGGAGGCTCCAACCCCCTAAGTTCTCCGACTACAATTTGAAGGTGGCTAAAACCACGTGTCCTTCCCTCGTCCAACCGACCTAAAATATAAATTCCAAATGTAGAAAACCTATCATTGTCACTGCATAAACCACTGCCATGGTCAATGTGTCACTGTTAACCTATACCAATAACCTGTAACAACCTGTACCATTCAACCTACATGAAACAACATGTACCAATAACCTGAACCAACATGTACCAATAACCTGAACCAACATGTACCATGCATCAACCATGAATCAACCTTGACTCATCAATATGTACCAACATCATCAACTATACACCTCATGTATATGCCAACTCATCAACTACGTGACTCAACCATGTACCCAACATGTACCTCAACCATATACCAAAGACATACACCAATATAACCATCAAAATTTATCTAACAATTCATCACTCTATCCATAAACCAAATACAAAAAACACTTACATAAAACCATGTTCCACAACCTCACTTTTATGTAGCCTCAAGATAAACCAACAACTTCAGCAACACATCAAAACCAAAAGACCAATTCCCATATGCCAAATACCAACAACAAAATACCAATTGTAAAATATGATATATGCAACAATATTAAACATCCAATATCATTTGAAGAGCTAAACCCTAGGTCACAAAACATACCACAAACAATATGTGCCATATCTCTCATAAATAGACCCCAACCATGTTGCTGCCACAACTTTTTTGTTGTGATTTTTCTGCCACACTTTTTCTACCACGATTTTTCTGCTGCAATTTTTCTACTGTGATTTTTATGCCGTGAGTTTTCTATGGTAATTTTTCTACCATGATTTTTCTACCACACATTTTTTGTTGCGGTTTTTATATCGCACTTTTTTCTGCCACACTTTTCCTTCCACACTTTTCTCTATCAATAATACCTTCCCAAATAACCTTTCACAAAATAAATATTCAATGATATTCAATAGGTTCAAGTGTGATTAAATGAGAGAGCCTGGTCTCCTATTTATACTTTCATGTAGCATCACACTTTCCTTATTTTAGGGAGTTCTCCATTAAATTTATTATTCAAATAATTTATTTTTCAAACACTTTGACTACTTTGACCTTTTGGGGCTTCTAGATGACTCATGAGGGTTCTCCAACTTCACATGGCCATAACTCTCTAACCGCAAGGAGTTATGTGACATTCCACATACCACCGGAAATAACATGAGTTGTACTATCCATCTAGAATAGTCTTACCTAAAAATATATCAAAACACATACTATTATACATAAAACAAAATTGGGTCCATTTCCCAAACCTTTGTCCTACCGGAATTCTCTATTGGACTTTCTTCAAGGGTTGAAATCAATGACAACTAACCCAATTAATCAACAATACAATTTGGCATACCAATGTTGGGGTTCTTTCTTAATATCATAAAGATATTTCTTAAGGTGACAAACAACACTAGAGTCATTCTGGACATAGATAGGAGGTTGTTCCATGCAGATTTAATGTTGAAAATCCCCATGCAAGAAGGTGGATTTTGAATCCATATGATGGAACTCCAATTTATGTGAGGCTACAAGGGATAGAATGAGGCAGATGCAATTCATTTTGGCTACAGGGGAAAAGGTTTCATTATAGTCAATTCATTCAACTTGGGAAAAATCCTTTTGCATCTAACCGACCCTTACATATTTCAACACTTCCATTAGATGAATACATAGTTTTGTAGACACATTTACGTCTAACAAGTTTTATTCCTTTCAAAATACATACAATATCCCAAGTAGAATTCACCATTAAAGAGATATACTCTTCATTTATTGTTGTATCACAATATGAATGACCTGAAGCTTTTGTGAATGTCTCTAGATCATTTGTCTCTAGAAATTGAACCAAAAGAGAAGAGAATCATTGGAACTGTGAATATGTTTGATGTTGATCTAAAGGATCATAGACAAGATCACCAACTAATTCTTCTGTTGAATGTACCCATCTAGGAAGCAGTGGTGTTGGTTCATGGTCATGTTGAATGGATGCATATTGAGGAAGGTGAGGAGGTAGAGGTGGATTTTCATCCTCATTTTCAAAGTATGAAGAAAAAGAATATAGAATATGAAAGGTATATGGAACACGTGTCAAAGATGGATCACATGCTGAAGAAGGCACATACGTCGAATTAGGATTGAAGGCCAAGAGGTTTCCATCAAATTTAACATCTCTTGTAATAATAACTTCATTACAATGTGGTTGAAGAAGTTTATAACCTTTAGCATCTTCAAAATAACCAAAAAATATAAACTTCTCACTTTTAGGCTACAATGATTTTCTTTTCTCATCAGGAATGTGAGTCCATGCTACAGTTCCAAATAGAAATAAGTTTTTTACATTTGTCTTAAGTTTATTTCATGATTCTTCTGGTGTTATATTTTTAAGAGCCTTTATGGGAATTTGATTTAATATCTAATTTTCACAGTTAATGTCTTATGCCCAATACTTAGACTCAATCCCTTAGATTGGATCATACAATTAGCCATTTCTTTTAATGTGCAGTTCTTTCTCTCAGCAACACCATTTCACTATGGTTTTTATGGAACAATGTGTTGCATTTGGATGCCCTCTTCACTGCAATAACTTGTAAAATTAGTGTTCACATATTCACCTCCATTCTTTTTTCTTAACCTTTGAATTTGGTGTCCATATTGCTTTTTTACAAGAGCCTTGTAGGCCAAGAACTTGTCAAAATATTTTCTCTTAAGTTTTAAGAAGTAAACCCAAGTGCGTCTCGAAAAGTCATCAATGAAGGTTAAGAAATACTTGCACCCATAAAAATAAGAATAATAAAGTGGACCACACAAGTCATTGTGAACAATATGCAAAGGTGTTGAGGTGTTCCAAGAGTCACGTTTGTCAAAAATGTCCCGATGATGCTTGTCCAGAACACAACTGACACAAACACCATCCCTATAGTAAATAATTAGAAGACTAATCATCATATGTTGACTACATAGTTTTTTCAATGAACGATAGTTTAGATGACCAAACCGGTCATGCCAAAGTTTTCTCAAGTCGTCGTTATGGGAAACAAATAATGGTCGAAAAGATGATGACCCAAAGTTGTCAAACTTGTATAACCTGGTAATATTGTCAGAAAATCATAAATTTTAGTTGTAAAAACATGCTGATGATATTTTATATCCTTGATTACATCTTCATGAGGTGAAAAATATAATATTTCACCTTCAGCTAAATGATTGATTTGATATACTTATAGAAGGTTTCAAGAAATACTTGGAACACATAATACATCATTCAAATGAACATTATCTACTTGAATTGTTTCATTCCCTACAACGCTAAGAGACCATACATCACTGACAAATATTTTCTTGGTGTTATATTCATTTAGAGTAGAAGTTATGGATTTATCCTTAGCCATATGGTAATATGCTCCATAATCAATAATCCACTCATCAAAATAAGAATAAGTAGAAGTTTCATTAAAGGAGAAACCAAAAGTAGAAAGTGCATGTCCATGAGAAGAAACGAAGAAGTAGAATCAATATTGATGTTGTACTTCTTCATCACTACTTTTAAAGCTTCCATTTTCTTAAATCATTTGGATGCATTATGACCATATTTCCCACAAATGTTGTAATGATTTTCAATCTTCTTACTTTTAGATTTCACTCCTTTGTCACCATTAGGAGCTGAAGCATGTGGAGAGGGTTTGGCACCCTTTTTTTTCTTATTGTTGTGGAAAGGATGTTGCTTCTTGGGATTCTTAGATTTATCCTTCTTTTGGACCAATAAGGCTTTTTTGTATCTACCTAGAGTGTTGATCAATCCAAGTTGCATAAGATTATATTTCTCTCTAATTAGAGAATCACAAGAGAACTCAAGAGAGGGTTTTTTTTAAGAACTCCCTAGAGCTTATCTATTGGCATAAAAGGTAGATACAAAAATAGAATATACACTCACACAAATAGATCAAATATAAACACAATGACTTTTTCATGTGGTAAAACCCCTACGATGAAACATCCACTACCCCAGTCAACGTGGCCAATTGGAGCAATTTATTAATGCAAAATAAAAATTTGCAGCCGATCATTGGAAAATGACCCTCCATGCTCTTTATATAGAGATCATGGACCAATCAAGTGTTAAGACACATATCAATGTACCCATTAAGATCAAGGAGAATATGAACCATCATAGCACTCTATGTCAAGAACATATCATGACCATTGGATTGCCTAACTACAAATGCATACTAAAGAAACAAGTTAAGAAACATGCTTTTACCCAATGACACATTATACCGAGTTGAACTTAACTAAATCCTAAGTGTCTAAATATCCTAATAGATAGAATATAAGACTTCAAATCATGAATCACATCCTTACTGTTACCAAAGAATAACATATCATATACATATAAAGTGATAATAATGAAATGAGCACCATCATGTTTGTAATATAGACAATGATCCTATCTAGATCTAGGAAATCCCAATCCCAACACAAAATAATAAAAATTTTAGTACCACATTCTAGGAGATTGCTTGAAACCATATTGTTGGAAACCCAATCCACTAGGGATATAATATTTTGTAATATTCACTTGAGAAGGAATATGAAAATTCATAAGTGAATAGGAAGTATCATTGGGATTCAAAGAGACATCTTGGAATATGAATCCAAAGGTCATAGATAATGCATTTATATGTGTATCATATTAATTAAAAATCTATCACATTGATCTCCATTATGGTGTATTACAATAGTGGTATAAGAGAGCCTAAATTTATTAGGTACTAAACTAAGCTATGTTATTTGTCCATAGTGTCATGGTTTAACATCATGCAAGTGTTCCTTCTACTTCGCTTGTCATTTTTTAGAGTTGGGAGACATCAAGGATAGAGCACATCTGAATATAAACTTCATTAGAAATTTTAATGGAACAATTTATATTAGGTCCTCTTCTCTGTGAATTGTGTGACATGTTCTCAACATAAAAAATTCTCTTGGTCCAATGATTCATCCCGTCGGGAAATCTGGAAAAATAAAAAGCACCAGTTTGTGGTGGAGGAAGGGAAACTTCATGGCTACAAAAAAAATTCCATGGATCAAATTTGTGTTGACAAGAATATATAAACACATCCTCAACGAGAAGGGAAGATTTGGTTCGTGGTTGTCTAAGTAATCCAAGTTGTTTGAAATAACCTACCCTGACGAGTTTTACGACTCCGTTAGCCGGTGAAAACACTAAGATAAACTAAGAAATAAAAATGACTATCTATCTATACAAAACCACTATGTACATTTCCTACTATATCTATACTTAATATATAAATACCACACAGTCTTATTTATATAATGTACAATACTTATGTACATATACAAGGTTTGTGTAGAGCCTTGCAAAACTGAAAATTGTATTACTGAAACATAGTTTAAGTAACACATGAGGATAAAAAAAACTATTGTAAAACTAATTAATCACACTAACAAAAAAATGAATGAATATGATTTATGATGATATAAATAAAATGACCAAATCATTTTAAGTTTAAGATTTTAATCATTATTCGTTCCAAAATAAATTAACCAATAAAATATAACTAACATGTTGTTGATCAACAACCAAAAAAGAATTGTGATTTTTTTTGTCTTCTTGTGTAAGTTATGCTCAAGTAACCTATTTTTCAAGAATATATCTATGGCAAGCACTTTATAGAATATAAAAAATAAAATTATGATATTACCTAAAGAAATTCAAGAAATTTAAACAATCCATAGGTGACTTGTAAGGAACAGAAAGACAAATATAATCCATTATAATGTTATGTAATTCAATACATAAAGAATTAAAGAAGGTCCAATCATATGCAATTGATATAACAAATTCAAATGTTCGAGACAAATCAGAACACAGAGATATATGTCTTATGTTTAATATATCACATGGACCATAATAGCCAGAAAAAATGAACTATGTCATGAACAAAAAGACATCAAAGCATATATATAGATGAAAAGATGAAATCTAATTCAATCAATATATGTTTTAAGATCCAAAAAATATGAAAGGTAACACAACTAATAAATAATCACATTAAGCAATTTACTACCGAGATGAAAGCCATCAAGCAAATTGCCTTTTCATATCTTTCATTCAAAAAATCTTAGTCCATTCTCCCAGGTTCCAATTGTTCTTGCCTCCAAATGAAAAATTAATATTTAAAGGGAATCTTGGTTGTTTCTCTTATCCATAGCATAGAGATCGATTTGTACAAAATAAAGAGATTCTAACCTCCAATCTAAACTAGGAAAAATAACAAAATTATAACAAGTTTAACAAGTTTTCTACAAATGATCATTCATGATCAACGACTGCTTTAGAAAGAACCTAACACTTTTCAAAAAATAAATATCATCCAATATTTCTTATAGCATAATCATCACATATATGAGCCATCCAAATGTCTTAAAGACCTAGAAAAAGACAAAAAAAAATAACATCAAAAATTATTTAATTGATTTAAGACTGATAACTAGTCTATCACAAACAAATCATGCTATATTAAAACTTATTCAATCACAACAGAATTGACTTTTAATTACCCAAAATTAAGTATTTGAAAGTGATGAATGGTGTACTTTCGATCCTATGATCAAATTGACATTAGTTGAATATTTTATAATCACATCTCCAAATTGCTTTGGTGTTTTAACTGTGTGAGCTATGGACTTCTAGGATTTTAGTTTTAATCTATTGTTTTCTTATTCTAACTCTTTGTTTTGTATTGTCACCTTATTTAACTGCATTTTTAGATAAGGCACAACAAAGTAATACTTTTGTACCCAAGCTAGAGAGTCATGACAGTGATCAAGTTCTAAACCTAGAATTTGGTATTGTTGTTCCTTTTTTGAAAAACCTTCATTGGATTTTAAATAGACCTATATGCCATATAATCCTTTACAATATTGAAGGGAAGGAGGTAAGTTTGATACAAATTCATAATCAATATGGTCTTCCTCAGATGATTCTTGGTCTATCATAATATTTGGAATATTATCATCTTTATGTTTCTTTCCATTACAAATTAACATGGAGATGACTTGAAAACCCATTTATTCTTGAAATACACTTCACCATTAAATCATGATGGTTTACTCTTTTCATTTAATTGTTCCTCTCTAAAATGACTCAAGAAATGTGGTTATATTTTGTTGGCGGGAAAAAATGAATGCTCCCCAACTCGAAGAGTGGATCTGATCCGAGATTGTCTAAATAACCCAAGCCATTTGGGATGATCCACCCTGATGGGTTTAGTGGCTCCGTTGGCTTATCTAAGTCCTAGGAAAACAAAATAAAACTAACTAAAGGAACTAATCTAAATGAAAACAATAATTAAAGAAAACTAATAAACAAATCTGAAGTACATATATACATTCTATTACCTAATATTAAACAACAATAATCCTATGAAATTAAATGTTCAATTGTTAACATAATTAAATCTTAATCACAAATGTACAATATTTACATATTACATATTTAAATGAAAACCTACAAAAATCATTTGTAAACTATCCCATGACAACAAAACTATTGTTTTTTGATTTTTGTAATTTTATGATAAGAAATAAAACAAACACTATCTAAGCTGAACAATTAAAATTATAATCATAACTATAACTCTAAACTATATATATCTATCTAAACTACTTAAATAACACTAATAAATTAACTATTAAATAACAAATAGCAAACTAACCTGAAGTAACGCTTCAGGTTTGTCCTGTATGCAATATTTGATTTACCTGTTCAGTGGGAGGAAACCCACACCAGATTCTCCACAAGCTTCTCATAAACAGGAAGCAACTGTGCTCTTCAAATACAAATGACAAGACAAACAAGACATAAAAAATTACAACAATCTTATAATTTACAAATCATCACATTTAGATAAATATGTTTGCAAAGATTTGTATAAAATGATTCATTTAATGAAGAAGATAAATCTTTAGTTCATTAAATTGAAACAAAGTAAATGCTATACTTTTTTTTTTTGATAAGAGAGATCAGTTATGGATAACACATAAACCAAATCACATCGACCTGCAACGAATTACGATAGCTAAGGTAGTCGATAATTAATTGCAAACTGATATGAAGAAAAGTTGAAATAAAAATTTGATATATTAAAAGCTAAAGCTGTTACAAGACATCAACTTTCATCCCAGTCTGTATTATTATAAATCAATATTTTGGTTCTCCCAATAGTGATTATGATCATGATTTTCTTACAAAAAATAATGAGTTTATAAAGACCACAGGGTAAAACATCCCTCTAGGAATTATCAAAACAGTTTACAAAAAATCTGGGGATAATATCCCAAGTCCCTACTTTAGCCTATGACTAACAACTGAAAACTATATCTAAACTTCTACAACATGTCCAATTTGTAATTGAAATTCATATGCACATGAAAGTGGACAGGAATACAAAGGTTTAGATAATGTTTTATTGATAAAAATGACAAAAATCTAATTTTTAAGACTAGCTACAGAATCTTGCGATTTTGTAGTTGGTCTAATTTGAAAACATAATCGTTTTTAATCAATCCAAATCTAATAGAAATATACCGGACCTATTAAACCAAATATTTAATTACTAATTCCAAACAAAGCGAATCATTCATACCACAACGAATCAAAACTTGTATGCAAATTGAAACAAATGAAATCGTAATTGAATTAATCAAATGACAACATGATATGTGAGATTTGTCAAACAACTTTTATTACCAATTCGCAACATACAAAATCGATTGACAGTTGAGGAACCAATGAAATCACCTCTTGAACTAATTTCAAAACAGACTATAATCGATTTAGCCAAGTCTTTCATACAAATTCAATAGAGGCAAGATATGTCAATCTGAACTTAACATAATTGTTTTTCAAAATCAAAACTAACATAGTCGTTTTGCGAATCAATAGATTACGTTGTATTTTTCAAACCAATCTTTGATATTGATGCATTGCATACATGAAAGACCATGCTAATCCAAGCATACAAAATCGTCTCAAAATCAAGCCAAAATAAATGAATCGAGCCAGTTTAGGGCCGACACAATCGTTATGCAAAATTGTATCAATCAAAACATAGCTACGCGATTTTAGGAAACAAATCTTTTATACAGGTCGAACGCAATCATAATCCAAACGAAAATATTTATTGAAAATGAAACATAATCATTTCTGGTAAATCGAAGTCAACATGATTGTTTTGAATCTATTGAACAGAACCAAACGAAATCAAACCCAATTGACTACCCTTGATTCAAACGTACAAAATTGTTTCAAACGCAAACGAAACAGAATCGAAAACAACTCAATGATTTATACTAATTTGAGAACAATAAAATCGCATAACCAAATCCTAGCTATATTTGATTTTAGGAAAACGAATCGATGGAAACAAAAATAGTTTATGCTAATTTCAAACAAAATCTTTCATGCTAATTCAAATAGAAAAATGAAATCATTTCTGGTAATTGGAAGTAAACAAAATTGTTTTTAATCTATTCAAGTCAACAGAACTAATCGGTTATGCTAGTCGAAACCAAATCATACAAAATCGATGTGAAAAAAACCGTACCTGGGTTGTAAGAAAAACAACTCGGTCATGATAATTTTGAATTGACAAACGTTGTTGTTGCTTCGACATTTCTGAAGACAATTGAACCAGTGGTTTTTTGTTTCTTCTCATTGGCTTGTAGCCTATCGTTCTCCTTTGAAAGCACTGTCACCCGTTCCTCTAACGATTTGATCTTTTATTGCAACAGGGGAATGTCGATGTAATAACATTCTAGCCAAGCATTACATTGGGTACATGGTGATTGATCGAGATTTGGAACCACAGGCGAGGGTTTGTTCAAATTACCAGGGGTTTCCTTGTGCAGCTTGATTCCCAGATAGTTAAGGTCATTTTTCAGGCACAGAGGTAAGTTAGAGACATAGTCATAGGGTTCCATAGAGCGTAGGCCATGGGAATAGGGGTACTCCTCAGTCAAGAAATGTTCAATTTCAGAGTCCGAGTCCTCGCTCAACACTATTGGCTTCTAATCAACGTTTGGCTTGGTTTTGTTCCTAGCACATCGCGATATCAATCGTTCATTTTTCTTCCCTTTACTATTGATAGTAGTATCGCCTCTACCTTTATTCCTCACAGGTCTTTCAATGGCCTTAGCATTTTCTTTAGCACACGGGTCGGCCACGGTATCGGGTAGGTCCATGTCGGGGCTATCCGAGGGTTTGACAAGGGGTAGAAGGATATGAAGTGGCATGGCTGGCCCAACCAATGTTTCAGTAACCACAACCTTGTCCACTTGGACAGACTTGGGAGTGGCAAAGCCATTCCTAGATAGGAAGGCTTGCCAACAGTCACCATTAAGACTCAAATGGTGGACGATAATAAGTGTGATCAAGTAGTGATGAAAAAGGATGCTATCGGCCTTCTCACACTTGAATCTTTTGGACATTTTGTATAGACTACACAAGAGATAATGTGGAATATTCACAGGGTAGCCTATAAAATTCATCAACAACCGAAGATGATACAGAAATACCAAGCCATACCGACCTTCACAGGTCACAAACTGTTTAACAATTTCCAAAAGATCGTGCCACCTAGGTTTGAGGGTAGTGATAGGCATACCTCTATCACAGGAAACAATCTTCCTTGATGTGAATAGGAGTGGCCATGGCACCTCTTCTACTTTTGAATTTTTAAGACACCTTTTCCCTATAGCTAGTAGTCCTGTAGCCGAGCTTACGAATTCCTCATTTAGCTTGAGCTATATGTCTCCGACCTTAGTCCTGCATCCGTCAAAGGTGAGGGAGAATTGTTGGGAAACCAAAAGGTTGAAACCCTCAAACCTTTGGATAAACACCAGCCAACTGTTATTCTCCAAATATTTACGGGCATTGTCGAACAACAGAAGTGTTTGGCTACCATTTGGCTCTATGCGCACCACCGGTGCCATAGACAGGAGCACACGGTGAGCACGGTGAACAAGCAAGTGTTTGGATAGGGTATTCGTAGAATCGAATAGCTCATAGGCTTATCCAAAAATCAACAGAGATGTCCTGAGATAGGAGGGAGACATTAATGCCCAAGTGTGCGAGGGTGGTGGAATGAAATCAACCCATGCAAAACAGTCATTTTCCAATGTACAATCGACGGCATATATGGTGATTCAAATCACTATTGCATATGTGTTAAAAGTAATGCCATCCAAACAAAACTATGGTAAGTTGACCAAACATTTGCGGAAGCAATAGTTATAGTTTTAAAACCAAACAATGATTCAAAATCAACACCAAGGTTTCGATCATATCAAGTATGTGTTGTATGAAATGATTACACCAAGGTTCTAACCACAACATGAATGTTTTCATGAAACCAATGTGTCAAGGAAATCGATGAAAGACTATAGAACATCAAACCACCAATGTATTAAGGACTCAATGATAGTCATTATAATATCATCACAATCTTATAAAAATGAAATCATATTAACAATTAAAGAATGCCAAAGGAGTAAAGATCTTGAAGTCTTGCCAACTGTGCGACTATAATTAAATTGAGAATGCAGTGAACATATAGACAAGAGTGACCATAATAATCCAATGATGATTTCAATGCCATTGACATGACTTCAAAATCAAAATTTTCACGCTTGTAGTCATGAAAATGAGAACAAATGCAGGTGTGCGAATGCGCGAAATAATAATGTTGTTTTTATTCAAAGATTGCGATGAAAATCAAGGTTTCCAAAACACTGGTGTAGGCATCTTTATAAGGATAGAATAAAAATGTGAAATGGCTGCCAACAATGGCGACACACTGGTAGAAGCAGTTATCTCTGCCACAAGCACGAATTCAGATTAAGATAACAAGAATAATTCCACAGAAATAACCAAAAAAAAATTTAAACATCATCATTAATCAAATATTCCAGCAGTGTTTAAAGGATGACAACTAATAGCAGTCTTAAGACAAGCGAGGCATGATATTAAAGATAAAATATCCAACACTGTTGACAGGGCCACTGCTGCCAACAGGTGTCCATAGCCTCGACAGGGTTTCTATTTAACCCACTCTGATATCTGTATCCTGCCAAGAAGTTCCAGATCAGAATAAAGGACATTTTAAGGTCAGAGGTTTCATATTTGCAAATTTTCATATACCCGACATTGCTTCGTTGCCAGCGGGCCTGTTCAGTACGTCGACGAAGTTGTCTTGGAATCATGCATGCATTTACCCATTGCCAGCAGACCTGTTCAGCATCCCAGCCGGTTTACAAGCACTTCCCACAACTCTTTTAATGATTTATTTTGTTTTTTAAAGATAAACAGTCGAGCGGGGTGAGGCTGAAAATTATGATATTTTAACATATTTTTTACAGACCTCAACAAAATTTTTTAGAAATGTCCTTCATTAAGATCCAGAGATGGTTTATTTACAGAACCATCCTTCTAAAGCAGGGAGACATCTTCTGAGTCGTTCCTTTAAGGAACAGGGACAGCGTAAGAAGATAATAGATGATCATGACAAGCTTTACTCACAGTTCAAAATCAGTGAACTTATTTCAAACAACAGTCTTTGCTAACACAGATGTAAATTTCATAAGTATACAATTGATGTTTACACAATGTTTCAGCAGTCATTTTAGTGAAAGAATTTTCTATTTTCCTTGTCTGAATAGTTCAAAAATCAGGTATGTGTATTTCCAAAAACAAAACTGATAAGCGTAAAGGAAAAATTAATAGCCAAAACAACAAAAGAAAAGAAAACATGAAAAATCTATACATAGTATACAAAGGATTGTCATCAAGAGAAGTATATTTTCAAAGCTTGGCCATTTACCAAATAGGTGTCAGGTTTCCCTTCTAGATTCTGCAATCGGAAAGAGTTGGGACCCAATTTCTCAGCAATTAAAAACGGTCCAAGCCATAAGTTATGAAATTTCGTGTGCTCTCCCTTTCCCTCATGCGGTTTATCCCATTTCAATACGAGGTCACCTACTTCGAAGTTCCTATCAGAGGCAGAGTTAGAATCAAACCAAATTTTGACCACTAGTTGATGTTGATCTAACTTACGTTTAGCTTGGGCTCTTACCTCTTCTAGTTTGCTTAAGGCGTTAATTCAGTTTTCCAAAGGGGGACAGTCTTCTTCTTGTATTTTTTGTGATAGCTGTAGTGAGGAAAGAAGAATGTATGGTGGTAGAATTGCTTCTCTGCCATAGATGAGAAAAAAGGGAGAGTTACCTACAATAGTTTTTGGTGTTACCCTATAAACCCAGATTGTGTTTAACAGTGCATTGTGCCAGTTTTTGTGATTCTCAGATACCGTTCTCTTGATGATTTTAATTAGATTCTTATTTGTTGATTCTACCAATCCATTTCCCTGAGGGTAGTAGTTAGCAGAATACTTAAATTTAAATTTTTTTTCTAGAGCGAACTCGCTCATCTCAAGAGACAAAAATTAAGAAGCGTTATCGAATACTAAACAGTCAGGGATACCAAAATGAGTGACAATATTTGAATTTAAAAAGACAATTACCTAACTAGTATTAACAGTTCTTGATGTGGCAGCTTCAGACCACCTGGTGAAATAATCTGTGGCTGTTATGATAAACTCATGCTGCTGTGAGGATGGTGGATTGATTGGACCTATAATATCAAGGCCTCACTGTTGAAAAGGAGAGTCTACTGAAACGAGCTGCAAAGGAAAGGCTGGTTTCTTTAACCGCCCGGATGCTTTTTGACAAATAGTACACTTGCGACACAAGGCATGGGCGTCTCTAAAAAGTGTGGGCCAGTAATAATCGGCTCTCAAAACATTATGGGCAGTGGTGTCACCACCAAAATTCCCACCAGCTTCTCCTGCATGCAACTCTAGTAAGACTTTTTATGCTTTGTCTTTCTCAAGACAACGCATCAATACGCCATGAAAATTTTGACGAAATAGAATACCATTAATCAAATGAAAGGAGGCAGAATTTAATCTTAACGCTCTTCTTTTAGTGGGATCCAGGTGACGGGAGGCTGATCCCTGTGTTATCACTCTGTAAATTTCCTAGAGGTTGAAGAGAGGAAATATACAAAGGTAACCTTAACCAACCACTTTTAAAGCTGGGATCTAGCCCTTCCAGCTTCAGAGAGGGATCTCTCTATATAATTTAGCTTTGTTTGAATTAAGATATTAGGATAGTTAGAGGCACGAGTTTTGTTTTGTTGTAAAGGATTTTTAAATTTGGTTGAGAAAAATCACACTTCCATTGGGCTATGGGGTCTGTACTTAATAAAATCTGAGATGCAACCAG
>JZKD02S1939655.1:29235-48220 GCA_000966675.3 Picea glauca
TGTGCCAAGTTCCTTCCTTCTTGAGGACCATGAAAATGGGAGAAGAATAGGGGTTGGTATTGGGATGGATAACACCTGCTTCTAATAATTCACATACAATTTTATCAATTTATTTTTTTTGAGAAAAGGGATGACAATAAGGGAGAACATTGGGAGGAAAAATACCCGAGATTAAATGAATGGAATGGTCATGGTCATCACGGGAGGGGGGAAGGCCCTAAGGAGTTTAGAAAATAGTGTGATGGTGGGAAATAATAACTTTAAGGTTAGGGTGTACCTGTGGTTCCTCAACTGCTTGAATGGAATGTAGTTGGAAAATGATCCCAGGATGACCTTTTTAAAGTAAATTTTCCATGTGGTGGGAACTAATGATCTCCATAGAACGTGTTGTAATTCCTTGGAATTTATATTGTTGGTCTTCCTGTTAGAATTGCATGGTTAAATCCTTAAAATCCATGGTTATGGGGCCAAGAGTGTGTAAGCATTCAACACCAAGCACAATGTCACATCCACCCATGTCAATAGAAAATATGTGAGATTTTAGGTTATATTGACCAATTTGCAAGGACACATTTTCACAACACCCCCCACATTTAATGGAACCACCATTGGCAATCATGATTTGAAATTTTTTGACAACATGGATATAGAAATTGATTTGTTGGGAAAGGTGACGATGAATGAAATTATGAGTGTTTCCACTGTCAACTAGGATGATGAATTTTGTGTGCTTAATGTAACCAATCAATTTGAAGGTTTGGGGAGCAAAAAATCGAGTCACAACATTCAACAGAGTCAATGGCTCAAATTTATAAGAATCATATGTAGGAAAAATATCATCTATTTGGCTTAGCACTACTTTAGATGAAATCTAAACATATTCATTAGAAAAATCCTTTGAAATGGCCGTAATTTTTTTTTTGTTTCCACTTGTTACCTAGAAAGTATTTATCATCACTATTATAGCAAATCCCCTTGAGTTGGAATTCAACCATTTCTTCCCACGTTGATTTTTGGACCTTGAGAGGAGTGGCCTGAAGGGAAGGGGTGGTGGTTTTAGGGAGGGTAATGAAAGAGGGTTTTCTTCTCTAGGACAATATGACCTATTGTCCTCCTTGTCACATTTAGTTTCTTCCAACCAAGTTTGGGGGTGAGACATTGTGATCTAGGCTTAGATTTCATCCTTGAGGCAATTGATAATGAATTCCCTAAAGAAATAATATGTCTTTCCACCCATTCATAAATCCAAGTGTTGAAAGGAAGTAATCAAATATTATGTTGTTCCAAAATGTTTTAACTTGGTAAAACGTCCTAAATGGTGGGTGTCTGTGTCATATCATTCATATAGCTCTGCGACAAAATATGATCAAGAAAAATACCCTTGGATTGAATTTATATTCCATTCCAACCATTTCCATCATTCTATATCCAAATAGATAATTATATAACGAAGCTTGGTAAAATCATCAGTAATGCCATGAAAGGAGAAATAATGTTCCATCTAAGTGACCCAGGTCGTTGGATCTAATCCATTAAAATTGTTCACCTCAACTTTTGGAAGACACGGGTCACGAGGTAAGGAGTTGGGGTGCAGAGGTTGATTGGATTCAACACCTTTAGTATAGAATGGTGGGCCTAAGAAGGAAGGACCCTGGAATTTGTTCATGAATTGTTTTACAGTGGAAGTGACTTCATCAATTTGACTACATGGTTGGTCTTGGATGTATTCTATTTTGGCATGAATGACACGAATGTCATTGCTCATTTTTTCCTAAAGGGAATTAAGTTCATTATTCTTCTTTTGATTGGTTTATTCTTGGCAGGTGGGAGCCATGAGGAGGTGAGGAGTGGGTCCATAAAAAAAATGAAGATAAGTGGTATATACCACTACAATCAGGCAAACGAGAGGAAACCAATGGGATAAGTGGGAAATAAGGGTGCTAGGAAGGGTATGGGCCCATGGGATAAAAAAACGTGGTAAACAATCATAGGTATCACAACGATCATGGTGAAAAAGAAAATCTAATGAGATAGGTTTCAAATAAGGGTTCGGGTAGGACCCAGATTTGTTTTTTAACTACTGTAGGACCCATTCTTAATAGAAATAAATGTGTAGTAATTTCACAACTAGGATACAAGAGGCAAGGTTGCATGACCAAAATATCATTTCTATTCCCTTTTTGGTATGTTCCCCTAGGATAGGGTTTGTAGGGTGCCTATGGAAAAGGGTTTTCCCTATGCTGTAACTCTTTGATATACATGCAGGGTTGAATAATAGTACTCATCTCAATATATCAGAGCACCAAATAAAGAGGCTTGACCATACCCTTATTCGTAATAATCGATTACCCAGGTACTAGAGAGTATCTTTATGGGTGTCATTGTAGCAATAAGAAGGGAAGTCAATTGATCTAGGACCAATTTCTAGAGACCTAGGGGATTCCCGATATACCTATCGATACATGGGAGTGATGACCTTATACATATTTTTTCTGATGTGGTACTACTCAAGGGGTACCAACAAAGGTTACAGAGGTTTACAACAAGGGAGAAACTTTGGATTCTAGCCAACCCCATAAAATCATCTGTATTTCCCGTGTGTAGTTTTCCCCACCAAAGTTTTACCCTTTGAATGACATATCTTTGTTCTTTAAAGACGCCGAAAATACATGTCTCTATCCTGGAAAAACAAATTACCCACAATTCTTTCCAAGGAAAGTTCTTTGATACCACTTGTAACATACCATATGTAAAATAATAGGTAAAAATAGGAATGTTCAACAGATATTAATGGAACAACAAAATATTGAGAAGAGTAATACCAAAAATAATAACTTTATTCAAAGAAATGAGCGTTCACTTGCCTCTGCGAGGGGGAAACCTCCAACAAAGAATATATCTATTACAATAGTTCTCAAGACAAGTTTTTTCATGCCTCCTACTCTTATTCATACTAATTCTATCTTCTAAAGAAAATTCTAGAGGAAGGTCTTTCTAGAAGCAAAATCTTTTATTAGGTCTTCTTACATTGACTTGTTCACATTTATTAAATAGGAGTTATTAACTAATGTTGGACTTTATTAAATGGAAACTATATTATTCTATCTACATGAGGGATTAGGGAGATTAGGTACTTAACAAGTTGATACTAGAGAATGTTTTCACTTTGAGGAATGTTTCATATGCATTAACAAAAATAGTGAGCATAGGTAAATTCAAGTGGTGTAGTGAGTCTATGAGCCTTATGGCCCATATATATTAGCTCACATTTTGATGCATTTTCGTTATACTCTTTCAATTTATATGAAAACTAGGAGAATGTTGAGATAGGTATCATACACCCTTTAGTCCTATATTAGAGAAAGTAATGATTTTTTAGTTGTACTGGTGAATAATTGTTGAGAAGTGGAAAGAAACAAATGCATATCAACAATATGTAATGAATACTAAGTAGCAATAGTTATCCAATTAATTGTTAGTATTTCCCAATATGTAGAATTTGAAAATTATAAATATTTTATGGTTCCATTATGCCTATTATTGAGTGCTAGGATTGGAGGAAAATAAAGTGTGAATTTTAACTTATTGTTATGCCATTGAAATTTCTCTAGAACCCTTATGTGATTATTTAACACTCTTGTTGAGAAAATGTACACTCTATAATGTATTGAATCTTTTGGTTGTTGAAAAATACATTGAGCATGCTTTAGAGTTTTGTGTTTTTCTGAAAGGTTTTCCCCTAGCAAATTATTGTCGAATTGTTGTATATTTCTATTTTATTTATTAGTGCAACCACATTTATTTAATTTTTGCAGATTCTTCTCTCATTGATTAGGGTAGAAATATTATTCCACACCTTTGCTTCCATTAAGGGACCGAACAACATAATTATCAAGGAAAACATAGTGGTAATGTTGCCAAAATAAATATAAACATAGACTTATATATCAACAATGGATTTTAGATCTAGAGGTGGGTGACACAAAATGAGTTTTGGGCCCCACTGGATAAAAGGTGTGTCCATGTTGGGAAGCATCGGATCGATTGTGTACATTCTATTCTAATCACTTCTCCATTAAGAAATCAAATTATAGGATGGGGAAATTTCCATTTAATGGTTGAGAAGGAGGTCAGTGATTTTGGTTCTCATAGCTCTAGCTCCAACACTCATTGTTATTTCAAAACATGCAACTTCTATTATGGAAAGGCTTACTGCAAAATAAATTCATATTCATCTACTGTATATTAATTTCATATAAGTATTTGTAATTGGCATAATTGTTTGTAATATCATTTTCTTTCTCTCTCATTTGTTGACATTGTTTAATAATCATCTTATATGGAGTAGTTGTAACACCCCCAGTTTTGATCCCCAAAATAACAATGTATCTGTGTAAATAATGAAAGGATAAGAGATGAACAATGATATAAGATGTAAATGGTACATTGAACAAAATAAACATGCATCTTAGACTATAGATGAATAAGAACAAAAAACATTGTGGGATATGATTCCATAAGAGAGAAAATAAATGTATCTTAGGGGGCTCAAATGGGACCAATGTAAGGTAATATTATTTTATTCTTAATCTTACGTCTTTGGCCTTATGTTATCCTAGGTAATATCAACATTGGGATTAGTTCCCAAGGAGGCATACATGGGATTCTTATGAATAGACATGGTTAATTATTGGCATGAAAATATAATTCACGAATCTTTCTTATGCAAGGGGAATCACCAGTCATTCTTTGGGAAAGTTTTTTCTTAGAACCAAAGTTTCCATCCTATCATTTTAATGTAATTATGGGAATTGAATGTCATGGAATTATGACTATATAAGGAAATTGTTAACATTTACTAAAACAAATTACAACCGAGAATCCTTCGAGTCCCTAGTAGTGATATTTTCTGGTCAATCTTTGTTACAGCCCTGGAGGGATGTGGGATATCCTCAGGGATTGTGTGGAGGAGAAATGGATCCCATTCCATGGGTTTTGCAGGATGATGGGAAAAGAGAGTCGGTGGATTGGAATAGTTGTAAGAGTTTGCAAATTTATTAGAAATTGAATTATGTGAGAAGATTAGAACCACCCATATGTGATTTTTTCCTTGTGGACCCATAGACTCAACTAGAGGGTGGCCTTGTTGCAGAAATATTATGGGAATTAGAGAGATTATGGTTGGGTGAAACATCCTCCTTATACATCCAGTTGGATTTTATTTACAAAAAGATAAGCGCTTATGTTTATTTATAAGTATGTTTAATTAATGTTGTTTAATTATGAATTGAATGTTATTTTGCATGCATGTATAAATATTCATCTAGGTTTATGATTGATTGATTTTGTTTGCATTGTCATGTTTACAGGATAGTGGGGAATTACGATATCAAATATATAGAATGTTGGTATTGACCTACTATAGATGTTGGGCATATGAAAAAGTAGTACAAGAGAAAAAAGATGATGAAAAGTTTGTGGTTTCAATAAGTACCCTTTATCCTCAATACAATATAGAGGGTACTGGGTGCATTACATTAGTGATACTATTAAATTAATCCTATGAGTCTTTCCAACATAGAGATGCTTTATTTGTGTAGGAATAATGAATACTTAGCACATTATAGTTTCAAAATTGTTAAATTAAATTTATCACAGGAACACGATTCTTGAAAGTATAACCCTATGTTTAGGTTCATTGTTGGGGAGCTAAAAGGTTGACTTTTCATTTTTACATGATTCTTGATCTTGAGAAAGACTTTTTAAATGAGAAATGCAATTTATTAGGATCAACACTCATTTTAGTTGCTACTGTTTTTTGAATTATTTTCAAGTTTAATAAATTTTAACTACACATCAATTAGATTTTGATTAATATTTTTTAATCTTATTATTACAATTGAATTCATTTTTTATTTAAATTTACAAAAAAGAAATTCATAATCCAAATTTTTAATCATCCCACTTGGACAAATTCAAGCATGAACCAAAATCAAAATATAGAAATTACATGGAAGAAAAGATCCTTTTGGTTTTCATATCTTCTATGAACAATATTTCCTATTTAAGCAATGCAACGTGTCTCTTTTTTGGAGTCATAGAATTTATTTGTATTTAGAGAAAAATAGAAGATGCATCTTATGGAGAATCTACTCAAGGTTCATATATGTTGCAATGTTTTGATTGTACAATCGAGCCATATCTATTGGAAAGTTCATATCTATTGTGATGTTGTGGAATGTACAACATAAAACTAAAATGATTACAATCCTTTAGAGAAAATTATATACCATCACGGAAGAAAAATGAAAGACTCCTTTTTTCAAAATCATCGGTATGGTAAGAAGCAAAATACATACGAGAAAGTCCTAAAAAAAAGTAGAAGTGTGAAATTGTAGAAAATGCTCAAAACCCAAGTTGCGCATGTCAATAAAAAACATGGAAAGGGATCAACACCTATTTGGAATGATATTATTCACTCTTTACCTCTTGTTGTGCAATGAATGTGTAATTATATCCAAAATAAGGCATGATCAAAAAATTTCGTCGTGAACCAAGCTTGCTCGATTGTTTGAATAGTTGGACTTTCCACACACACACACACACACATATATATATCTATATACCCATGCTTTATGTATTTACAAATTACATTTTGAAACTTATTCATCAACTCAATCACATAGATTGCATCCCCTAACAAATCATTTTTTACTGGAAAGAAAATGTGACATTGAGAGTAACATACAAGTGTATATGCCCTCACTGGTGTAGACGGATTGGCAAGTGCCTTGTAAATGGAAGGAAATTTGTAAAATGAAGTCTCATGTTCAATTCTCACCCGTATTTACTCGTGCGTCATTCTTGCGGGCTGGGTGGTTGCACCTGGGGTTATAGTGGTAGCCGACGGGGATCGAACCCGTGTCACGCGAGTACGAGAACCGCGATTTGCCGATTCCCCCAGTAAAAAAAAAAACATACAAGTGTATATCTTCTAGTTGAAGATTTTATTTTCCAGTGATGAGTTAAGATCAATAGGATACCTAGTATAGAATAAATCCAAATGAGCACAATAATTGAATTTTTATTATCGACACATTGATTGTTGTAAAATAACTCATCTACTAGACTTCCATAAAAAATTGATATTTAATATCATGAATTGTTGAAGGAAGTGAATTTGTTTATCACTTTTTGAAAAAATAAAGAAAAGTGTCAAGTATACCTCAAATTCCACATAGTAATTACAACAACACATTAAAAAACAAAGATATGCCTAATATATCATGGTTCAAGATTTGCGAATATGATAATTCAAAGATTGATATTATAATCAATCTCTTCAACATTATTCAACATTTCAACTTAAATAATTTCCAATATATAGTTTTCATATTGTACATATTGAAATTTGAAGCCACACTACATCATTTTCATTGATAAAGTATGTGAATTTATACCACACTACATCATTTTCATTGATAAAATATGTGAATTCATCACCCAATACTCTTATCATTTTCATTGATAAAGTATGCCAATTCATCAATACACACTACATCATTTTGATTGATTTTTATGATTTTATGATTTTTAGAAATATATCTTTATAAAAATAAATTAATTTAATTAATTTCATTATTCTTATTTAATTGAATCATGAATTTTTAGACTTGTGATATGTCCTTCTCATGGTTCCCAATAATTTTGTCCTAATCATTTTGTTGAAGTTGCTTCCCAATGATTTTGTTTGGTTCCCAATAATTTTGTCCTAATAATTTTGTTGAAGTTGCTTCCCAATGATTTTGTTTTCTATAGGTAAGATATCATATACATTAATTTTCTTAAATTTGTCTCTTTTGCAAAGTTTTTAACACCCAATAATGTGTTATTCTTTCTTAACAATATTTACTTCATTACCATACATGCTATTTGAGTTTCTATTATATACTACTTTTCTTATAAAAGGAATATCTTACTCAGTTTTCTTTCTTGTAATAAGATAAAAAAAATTGAACACCAATTATTTGATTTTTATTGTATTAATGGTCTTTAAAAATTTCTCATCAATATGGATACTAATGCAAAGTGATTAAATTTACATATGTATATACATGTTTCAATTAAGAAAATAAAATAATTTCAAAAGAATAAAAAAAAAAGAAGTAACCAAGCTATTAGATAGGTACTTATTTTTTTTTGAAGCAAAATTTAGTGGAGAAATCCAATAGATATTTCTCTATAATCATGAATGTTAATGTTAATAAATCCCTAAGTAAACGTCTATACTAGTAGATTTGAACCCAATACCTAATAGAACATAATTATCCAAATGTCTAGAAACATTAAAAATAATTGGTTGAAGTAACCCCTTGAAGTAAATAAATAGCCACATCTATTAAGATTCTCTTCTAGTTTTTTATCTATTATATACAATAAAAACTATAACATACATAGCTATGTTTGGTGTTTCTCTTTGTTGTGAAATAGGTGGTTTCCAACACTTCTATTTTTTCTCCAATTTGTTATTCTTCGGCAATAGAGGTCTAGCCCATTTTCTCTTCACCAATATCTTAATTATTAATATGCAAAACCCTACATTTCTTATCTTGTTTTTTTCAATAAATATATTCATTTGGTTTGTGAGCATATTGTTTTTCATGACTTGTTTTACGAACATGATTATTCAATATTCAAATGTCAATATTCAAATAGCATAATACTCATCAATTTTAGGCCTTCAAAAATTGATTTTTACAGTTTTTTTTTCTCATTTTCAAAAAGTAGATTTCATTTTTATTTGTCAAATAGAAAGTATTATATATAAAAATTGTTGGTGTCGTCATTATCATTAAAAATGAAATAATAAAATATTGAATATAGATTGTTTTAGTTGTTTATTTTTATCAAATTAATGATATAATATATCAATATAGATTCAGCTTAACTCCATATCTATTAAGCATCTAAAAAAATAAAAAATATATTATTATATAATACACTCTTAATAAAAAACAAAAAAAAATGATATAAAAGAATGATGAAAAACATAATTCCCTCACATTCTTGTTTTTTCTCAATATTCATGATATATTTTTGTAGTCTAATGATGTATGCTAAAAAAAAATTGTAAATGATTTATTTATATATTATTATTATTATAATAAGTATTTTTTAATTTTATATAATAAATTATATTAAATCAACATATTACAAATAAATGGCATAGATATTATAATTTTTTAAATAATCATTTATAAAATGTTACTCAATTTATTATTAAATGAAATAAATATTATAATCTTTTAAATAAAAATTTATAAAATATTATTCAATTTTGATAATAAATGAAATAGATACTATAATATTTTAAATAAAAATTTATAAAATGTTACTCAATTTTAATAATAATAAAACTAATATATATAGAATGGGAAGTTAATAAAATTCTCTCATCATCAATTTAATGCAAATTGAAATATAAAATATAAATATAATTTATGGTCACTGAAAATTGAGCAATACATTAAAAAAGACATTTTATATTACCAAAAATAACCACAATAATGACCGATATTTATGAAGTCAAGGAGTTATTAATATAAAAATAAAAGTATCATGAAAGTAAAAGACAAATCAGAACTCAGCCAAAATTATTATTTAAAATTGTGAAAAGTGGAGGCCCGGTTCCATCAATGTGCTTCAAAACGACATGCTCCATCAATGTTCTTCCAAATAACAGAAGCCAAAACAATTAATCTGAATTCTTAATCAACGACATCAATATAACAGATACATCATCTGATCTCGGTACCTTAAATCAATATACACTCTTCCAACAAATACATCACCTGGTTGAAATACAACGGGCAAGCTTTAACTATGCCCGAGGATCACAAACGGACATTAAATGCCAACTGTTCACCCTATACATTATCCCATCACACAGGCAGGGACTGGATGGGTAATTAAATTTATAAAGCTGTATACATTACAGGAAATGTTTATATAGATACTTTTTGTCCTCAAAACCAGCTAGGACAGTTTGTAAGATCTATTTGCTGAATATGATAGTATTGCTGTTCCATCATGGAACTAATTACTTCTGCCAAAAAGAGAGAACGGTGCTGGCCCTTCTCCTGGCTGTTGAACATGGGGATTATTACCGACTTTTAACAGTGCAAATGATATCGTTGAAGCAAGCTGCTGCTGAGCAAGATGCTAACCGCCGAAACCATAAGCTAAACTTTTCACCTCCTCCGCATTTTGGAAGAAGAAATGTCTGCCGCTGCACCGAAAAGGGGAGGATATTGTGTTGAGACAGATTGATTGTTTGATATGGAAGAAGGCTCTCAGTCCATTTCCGAGAGAACGCTGATCATGGTAAAATAGGTTATAAAACGGAAATTCTCCCGTATATATTTACAATTTACTTGCAAAAGGCCTTGCCAAAGCTTTACATAACACTGCAGGCGTGAGGATTCTCGTCACTGAACAGGCTAGTCGCTCTGTCATCCATTATTGCAGAGGAAGAAGGAAGTTCAGACTGATCATAACCATGGACAGTCTCATTACTGTGTGCGTGTGTTTCGTAGTTATATGTGGAAGCTGCGAGACTGCTGCTTTGTTGATAATGATATTGAGAAACATAAGAATGGTAGTGGGTATTATCAGGATATGGCCAAAATTGCGCCTTCTTGCCAGTCCTCGTCACAGCATTCAAAACAGTCATCTGATCGGCGTAGCCAGACACTGTAACTTTCTGTTTCTGCATGTCGATGTCGATTGTTTCCACTCCTGAATTAATTCAATTTCAGATTAGATAACCATTTGAATTCAAAATATAATTAGACCAATATAGTTACTCCATTCTTACATTTAATTAATTCAAATTTCAGATGAGATAACCATTTGAATTCAAAATATAATTAGACCAATATAGTTACTCCAGCTGGACAGATCCATCTAAACAGGTTCTGATATGCACTTGGAGGCTTGGAAAGTCTGGACAACTCCCAGAATCATGTAAACAGGGCTGTGATATAAAAGTCCCACAATTACAATTACATTTTAGTGTTTGGTGTGTATAAATATACTTATATCAAGGCTATTAACAATGTTTTTTCTCCTATATATATTTAATAATTTTATATAACTTATATATGTTATCACAAAACCATGTCAACAGGGTTTCAGTCTAAAGCTTTATATAACTTATATATGTTATCACAAAACCATGTCAACAGGGTTTCAGTCTAAAGCTAAAGGTTAGGTTTATATCAATATATAATACAAGACCATTTGTGTAAACTCAGAAATAGAAACTGCAGGTTAGTAGTTTGGAATTGTATATCAAAACTGGGTTTACATGTGTCTCTGCAATGTTTATATAACTACATATCAAACATGTTTATATAACTTCATATCAAACATGAATTTAGATATGTCTATTTAGATTAGTCTATGACATGTTCATTCAATATATTTAAGTAATGTTATTTACATTACACTATTACAGTAATAGTAATGGTAGATGGTGTTGTTTAACAATTCTAGGTTTTGATTTTTTTTGGTTGAAATTTAGCTACATGAATTTATCAGAATTTATAATTTTCTGTTGTTTAAATTGTATTTTTGAATGTAAAAATGAATTCTGAAAAATTCTATTCATAAAATTAACCACTTAAATCTACATATCTGTTGTTTAGACTAATTACTCCCATAAAAATAAACTTATTAGAAATGACCAGAATTAATGTTCCTTTAATTACATATAGATTTTTAATGAACAAAATTTCAGAGAAATGAAATATTTTTGGTAGTCACAACAAATGAAAAACCCTAATTTCAACCATTATCTTTTTTGCATGAGAAAAAATGTAGATTAATCATTAAAAAGAATGATTAAAATGATTAACATAACAATAACCATTAACAAATGTTTTAGATATTTTACTCGGTTTAAATCTAAATATTTTACTGTGTTTTAGTTTTTGACATCATTGATTTAAGTTTTTTAATTGGACGCAGTCATTTTTATAGCAGGGGTCCATGCATTTAATATATATATTTTTTACTGATAGTTGGTGGATACGAGCGGTGTTAACTTCGCAGCTGCCTGAGCCACGGCCTTGGATCCTGCTTTCTTAGCATTCAGGAAGATCTGGCCTCTTATGAGTGCCTTTTTCTGGACACGCAGATCTAGTGGTTTTTATCTCAAATACAAATATTTTGGCCAACCTGCTGAGGAGGAGGTGTCTCTTATGCTTGTTATAAAATATTTCCTTTTATTTTATGCATTGTTTTATTTGTGCTTTCATCACTTCTTCCTCATTTTTTGAATTTCTGTTTCTTTGTTTGATCTCCTCTGCAAATCTGTAGATTGTAAGACTTATTTTGCAAATGCATTGTTTCTAATGAGAGATTGGTGGAAATGAATAAAAGGATGCATTCGTTCAACAACAATCTATTGTTTCAACCTATTGAAAAAGTCCAAACCTTTGTGTTCCATGAAAACTATGTTAAATTAACTTAAATGCATTGTTTATGATGAGAGATTGGTGGAAATGACTAGAAGGATGCATTCGTTCAACAACAACCTATTATTTCAACCTATTGAAAAAGTCCAAACCTTTGTGTTCCATGAAAACTAAAACTATGTTAAATTAACTTAAAGCAACAATAATTTTAATGTTTTGATCTTAAGATTAAGGTCAGGGTTGGGGTTAGCATTGTCTTGGCATACTATGTTTCACGGTATCTCATTAATAAAACCTAAATTTCAGAATCAGCCATTTGACAGAGGCATAGTTATTAATAATGTGTGGTTCTATAAATGGAGGGTCAGGCAAGAATGGACATTTTATTATTTGGCTGATAGAATTACAAAGATCAATATTACTGAAAACTTTAATCTTATATATTAAGGTTAGGGTTTGTTTATAAACAAATTTAACAGATGCCTGCATTCTGGAAACCTTTATATATATCTAAATTTTTTATAAACATTTATCAATCACAATTATGTGTTATGTGACTGTGATAATATAAATCATCTAAATTTTTTATCTAAGTTTATCAATTACAATTATATTATGTTGCTGTAATATTATAAATCAATATGAAAATTCAAAATTAACCACTTAAATCTACAATATTATAAATCAATATGAAAATTCAAAATTAACCACTTAAATCTACAATATTATAAATCAATATGAAAATTCAAAATTAACCACTTAAATCTACATTTCAGTTGTTTAGACTAATATAAATTAATATGGTATGGTATATTTACCTTGGAGATTGCACAAAGCCTCGCGTATCTTTCCTTCGCATCCATTGCAGTCCATGTGAACTTCCATTTCGATAATCTGGAAAAAGAATTCAAATTAGCGCGTTCAGCATCGAGTTTTCAAAGTTACATGCATTTTGTGATACAAAAACATTCCAACAGAATTCCAAATCATAACTGCTTATGTTAAAGAGTGAAAGGAATGCGAGGTGCATTTTTGGGTGAAAGAGATTTGTATTTTTTTAATGAAACGTTAATAGATTTAAAAAAAAAATACAAGTACTATGAATTCATCAAAGACATGAAGATTGCAATTTTTTTCCCTTTAAATCATTCACTGTAAATGCTATGAAGGCTCACCGACATCGCTGCTTTATCGGATCCGTTGCTTACAAAAGTCCAATTAAAATCAGAGCAGGAAATAGGGCAAGAAGAAGCCGTTTCCTGTTTCCTACGAGCTGACAATTAAAATAAGAGCAGGAAATAGGGCAAGAAGAAGCTGTTTCCTGTTTCTTACGAGCTGACAGTGTATGGGATACTGAGCACTACCCTGTCTGTAGATAGCGGTCGATGAGAAACAGCGGAACTATTTGTGATGTTTTATAGAGAACAAGGAGACAAATGCTTGAAGAATAGATTTCAGGCTCTTGCGCCGAAGGAGAGGAAAACAAGAAATAAAGAGAACCGGATGGAAGCTGCAGATAATACTGTACAGTACTTGTACTTTACAGCTGGCCGAAGCTTTCTCTGATTTGCCAACGGCCGCCATACTTTTCTTCTTGTTTAGTTTTGATCCTTTTGATACAACTAGACCGCCTTACTTTTCTTTTTTTTGAACTTTTGATACAACTTTCATGATTTTAATTTTACCTCCAAAAAATTCCATGTTAATATCAGTGTGTCTCTCAGATTCTCCTATTTACTGGAATGAATATTTTTCTTTTTTATCTATATAAATTGCTATGAGTCTCTCTTTCATGTTCCATCTTAAATATATCTTTACCTGGTTCTTTTAGTCTCATGGGATAGTATAATTGTGGGATAGTATAATTGATGAGATGTACACACATTCTCTCTGTACTGAGAGATGTTAGGAGTTCAAGCTTTGTATCCCTAGGGTTGCCTTTTAACACTCTTACTATCTACAACCTATGAAAATATTAGTGAGTTTCCCACGCTATAAAAAAATATATATATATATCCCCACTTGAAAAGTAAAGACAAAATAATGTATAAGGCTGCCCATTGTCAATATTCTAACAACTAGATTCCTTGTCCTCCTTTCTTTCCATCGGCTTTGGCTTATTTCTTTATCAGATTCTTTCGTATGGAGGTTTTCGGTTCTTTCTTCATACCCAAGATATACTGCTGACCCACCATAAACTCCATGAATACCTTTTTAAGGCCGTTAAAGATTCTTCTATCTTTACTTAAGTACTAAGTTATGAATACCTTAACCTCGCCCTTAAAGCATTTTTTTATAATTATGACATTATTATAAAACGTTATTGTCATACCTTTACTTTAGATTTTGTAAGAATGCTTTTTCTTTTCATTTTTAATTATAATATTATTATTACATCTTATTGCCATATGCTTAGTTTTAGTTTTAGATTATGTGAAAATGTTTTTTCTTTTAAACCGTATGTATGTCAGTTTAATAATATATTTCATTATAATATTATTTAACATCTTATTACCATATGCTTAGTTTTAGTTTTAGATTATGTGAAAATGTTTTTTCTTTTAAACCATATATATATATATCACTTTAATAATATACTCAACAATTTCAAGTTTATGTTTAGTTTTAGCTTTAGATTATGTGAAGATGTTTTTTCTTTTAAACCATATATATATATATATATATATATATATATATATATATATATTTCGCAATTTCAAGTTTTATATAAAAGTAAAATGATTATTTTTTATTATATATTTTTTACTTAATCTTTATTTATTATTATTATCATAGTCTCTATTTGAACTTGTGATCTTTATGGAGGAAACACATGTTTTTAACCATTGAATCCACTACTTTCTTATTAGAATGACTCCTTTCATAGATATATAGACATAATTGGATCTATGTTAATTTATATTATCTTTTTAATTGATTTACAAATATTGCAATGTTTGATTGGAAAATGCATAGTGTTTTTCATTCTTCCAGTATGGTTCTTCCTAGTGACAAATTTAATTAGCATGGATTGTCTAACTCGAAGAAGTAGATAAGATTATGTATTTAAGACTGTGCAAATCTTAAGTAAATTTAGTAAATTTTCACTAAGAAAATTTTTCTCTTGCATTGGTCATTGGTCACCCAACCACTTATGACCCAACCACTTATGGTTGAAACCCGAATTCGGATAAAGATAAATATTAAACATTTTCTACTCCCTCTTGTTGCTTCCAATGTTTTCTCTTGCAGTATTCACTACAGGTATGTACCATAAAATGGTATTGAAATGAATTACATTATATTACTTTATTTCTTTAAAATGAATTACATTATATTACTTTATTTCTTCAAAGTTTGGAAAATGATTTTAATACTTTCTATATTGAATTAAATAATCTTTGTATCTTTACAACATTTATTTTTATATTATTAAATATTTTAAAGGAATGAAAAAACATTCATAAAGAGAGGTAAAGGGAGACGGATATTAAGTAGAGAAGGGTCATGGGTATTACAAAGTGAAGCTGTAAATGCAAAATTCAAGAAACTTGCAAAGAATGACTGTGGATTATGGATCCACATCATAAAAATGTAGATGGATTCAAAAATTATGCATATAATGAAAAGTTCTTGATATTCTAAGGAGACATTGTGAATGAGAAAATTATAAATTCTAGGAAGCATTAACATATGTTGGCCCTTGACCAAGTTTTGGAGATCCTTGGTTATCTTTGATCTCTTTGGGGACTTTGACAGGCTGGTCGAAGGCTGAGCGCAAGTCGAAGCAGAGATCGCAGGATCTCGGCCCCTTTTTAGGACAGTTTTGGGATTAGGGTTTATGTAACGGGTATGAGATGTCAGCCCATGTGTTTACCCATGTTTGGGCCCATTTTGCAATGTATAAATAGATATCTAAGCAATGTAGGAAGAGGCCAATGTGCTAAGTGTGAATAGTTGTGGATGCTTTGTGCATGTTATGTGTTAAGGACGTGCAAAGCTAAGTGCAAGTGATTGTAAGAAGCTTGAGTATAGACAATAAGAAGGCCTTGTGCTTAAACCTAGCTCGGAGAAGGAGGATATGGGGAGGTGCACGTAGATCTCCTGTCATATGCGGAGTGGGTTCCTGTGGCTCTGTGCTTGTAGAAGATTGAGAGAAGATAATAAAAAAAAAAGAGTTGGTGGATGTAGCCCCACACTGGGGTTAACCACGTATATCCTATGTTATGGTTGCTTTATGCATTATGGTTGTATGTTAGTTATATGATTTATGCTTATCGTTGATATTTGTATGTATGATGCATCTAGTATAATAGATTAGTTCTTGGTAAGGTGAATGAATGTTAGATCTGATCTATCTCTACATGCTAAGTGCTTAAATGTGTTAGATCTTGTTGAATGTTGCGTTGTTCTATAATTAGGGTTTGAATCTACGATGTGAATAAGGGTTAAATAATGATGAATGTTAACTGCTAAGTGCTTCTTAGAGTGGTGTAATCATGGATATGTGTCCCATCTAGGTTGCAGACATTTGAGTCATGGAACCACCCCTGCCTCTACCTTGGGTGAGACTTTATCTTCTTCGCAAGTGTTGTCGAAAGGGTCGGTAGTTAGGGTTTTTTTGCTGCGTTGTTGAAGCGTTGAACCCTAGGTCTACCCATGTGCCAACAAATGGTTCTATTGTCAAGATCTGAAACTATGATTATTGGGAACTGAAGAAGAGAAATCTTTGTGCGTACATCTTCTACTTTAGTGTGCAGTATTCTACTTGACTTTTGAAGCTCTGTGCTAAGAAGAGAAGTTTGATCTAAAGAAAAGAGGTAATACCTTGAAGCTTTATGCTCTGAGAAAGGTAAGATAAGTGAAAATTTTGGTTTCGAAAGAATGGATCTAGGTATGTTTGATAAAAAAATTCCTAGTCTAAAAACTAGGGAACAATTAGAAGAAATAAGATTTGATATGGATAAATCTGATAGAAATAATGAAACATGTGTTATTCTTATGCATAGAAAGAATGTTTGGACTGAAAAATGGATGCAAGATCCTAGAAAGAATTTTTTGTTGGTTAGTTACTGTGATCCCAATGTGCAGTACAGGAAAGGTTGGGGATCATTTAAGAGAAAGAGAGGATTAACTCTTTGTTACAGTTGCAGAAGGCAGGGACATCTTTCTAAGGAATGCCCTGGTAGAATACATAGTTGTCTTTGTTGTAAATCTATGGACCATGAAGTTTTGGATTATCCTAAAATGATTGCTAAAGTTGAAAAGATGAATATGAAACAAGAAAACTATGAGATAGACCAAGAAACTAAGGATATGATAGAACCCCAGAAAGAATCAGGGATTGTATTACTACAGATGAAAGAAACCTTGAATGATCACAAAGATATCAACTTATTAGAGGTCTTAAAAGAGAAAGAGTACATAGGAACAAGAATAGAAGACTTCGACATAGACTGTGTCCTGGATGAGGAAACACAAGTGAATATCATGACAGAAAGAACTTGGAAAATTTTGGGAAAGCCTGCTATGATTCCTTCATTAGGAGGAATAGGATTATTTAGAGGAACATTGATAAGACTATGTGGAATAATTACCCAGATACCTATGAGTGCTCATGGAACTTCGACAAAAGAAGAATTTGAGATCGTTAAGTTTGTTAAGAACAACACCCCATTTGCTATCTTGCTAGGAAAAACCTGGATTGAGAAAGATCAGATACAAAGGAAACAAGAAGAGGAGGATATAGAACAAAAGAAGAAAGAACTAAGAGATTTCATGGTTAGGAGAATAACACACTTGATAGTAGAAAAAAAGAACCATTCGAAGCTACTAAAGACCAAATATACAGATGTCGAAGTTGAAAGGACACAGGAAGATTGGAGACACCTTTCTATACAAAAGAGTAGAGAACCTACCCTAGAAAGAGAAGAAGTATTTTTGAACCCTATGAAAGACTCCCCACACTATGAAGTTATCATGCCAAGAGGAGATAAGAATGATAATGGAAAGAGAAACCAGTAATTCAGATCACAGGAAAAAAGGCCAGAAAGCTCAGTAAGAAGAGGGAAAAGTTAGAAAAATTGCAAGAATCTCTAGAAAGAACTTCACAGAAGGAAGGTTTCCAGAATTTGAACTTCGTCGAAATATTAGTACAACACAGAATGGCACTTCAGCATGATGAAGCAATATGACCATTGGAGGCAAAATGACCATTCTTGTTGAATCCATTTAACAACTTCAACAAAGATTCGCAGAACTAGAGCTACAAATAGTGCCAAGCACTTTGTAGGAAGTGCTAGACCAGAGAGAAGCAACTGCCCAGAGCGCAGTTGAAAATATCAAAGCATTAGCCGTGGAATGTAAAAAATTGATCAGTTGCAGTTCACATATGTTAAGCCCTAATATTGGCTCATTACAACTTAATTGGGGCATATTAGATTAGTAATGTTATTTTATTTATGTCGGCTTTAGGCCATTAGTTGTAATTTAGATTAGTAATGTTA
>JZKD02S1939655.1:86395-96926 GCA_000966675.3 Picea glauca
ATCATTTTTCATTGATCTATTAATTTTATTTCACAGGTCATTAAATGTGATCTGTAATTTGAACTTTTACTCAGTTAACCATAATTAATTTCTTTAATTAATTTTACTTTATAATCTTTAAGCATGTATCCCATTAGGGTCGTTACATTCAGGAATCTCCCTCAGAGAATTCTGACCGTCCAAATTTCTTCTTCAAGATATTTGGTTCTAAATTGACCCTACGACTCTCTTCTGGAACCTATCCTCTGCACGATGGCTAAATTTCCCTTCTTCTCTTCAAACCCCTTGAAGACGCTAACTCTCCTGAGCTTTCTTTTTCCAACTTAAATCTCCTATGAGATTTTATGCACACACTCCTTGCGACACTTCTTCAAATACGTCTAAGTATTTGAGTTTCTTTTTACTCTGTGCAACTCCTTGCAACAACAATCTTTCAATCCTCTCCTTGGTTGATAAGCTCTGAACTTCCAACCAGCCTGCGCACACCTTGCATAACTTCTGTTCTTGACTTGCACTTCTATGGAAAATGAGAACAATGGTATCCCTCCTAAGCTTTCAGAGATGAACTCTGAACCCGTCAACGCACTCCTTGCGGACGCTTCACTGCACTCCTTGAAGGAACTTTTTCTCAAGAAGAGAAACAATTGAAACTCATCTCCTTACTCTCTCAGACTTCAAATACTTAACATGAAATCATACATACATAGAATAAAAGCAAATGTACAATAGAAACGGTAAAACAACCATAAGCATAACATTTAGCATGTGTGCACAGAAAAGTCTTTGAACACCATGAGTCTGAATCAACACTTCATATATTAATTCATAACTTTTGTACATGGGTTCTTCTACATAGCTCTCTGCTTCTTCTCTTCTCTATGCTCTATGATACAATTGATAATTTTACAAATGATACAAGATGAGGGTGTCTATAATCGTTTTCCCTCCAACTCCTAAAACTGTCTAATATAGAATTTAAATCTACCTACTTACATTAACTGTGCATAAATGCCTCTGCAACCTTACAGATGAGAGCGAATCACTCAATATCTATTTACAATATGGAAGTATTCCCTTCTTAACTATTACATTGAAGTCTGCGCATCCAAACTTTCAAAATATTGCAAACAATTTTAACATGTGCCAAAAATGTGACGGTGTTTGTCCCACGTTCGCTTGCTGCTGGCGATGATCCTGTATCATACTCCCTCGCTTGAAAATTTTGATGGAATCCTATTCATGAGCTCTTGCACTGTCTGTCCATGCTTCTGAATTTCTGCTTCATTCTCCCAGCTGGCATCTTCAACTGGATGTCTCTTCCACTTGACTAAGTATTGAAAATATTATTTTCTCCTGGTCCTCTTCTTGACTCTCTTGTCAAGTGTACTTTCCATCTGTGGGTTTTCAGCTACAGGCATTTGTTTAGCCCACTGAACCTCTTTCTGTTCACTATCTTCTCCTGCTTCCCCAGCTTTGTAAGGCTACAAATCTGAGATGTTGAATATCGGTGAAATTTCGATCCCATCGGGTAATTCAATCTCATATGCATTTGCCCCAAATTTCCTTATGATCTTGCATGGTCCAATCACTTTCATTTTCAATTTGTTATACATTCCCCTTGGGAACCTTTCCTTTCTCAAGTGTGCAAGAATCAAATCACCAACTTCGAACTAAAGTTGTCGCCTGTGTTGATCTGCTCTGCGCTTATACTTCTGGCCTGAATTCTGCAATCGCTCCTTCACTTGGCTATGAAGTTCCTTCATTGCTTCTGCAAAATCTTCTGCACTATCACTTCTAGTTTCATCCTGTTTTGAATCCTTCAGTTCAAAAATTCCCCTAGATTGCATTCCATAAACAATCTGAAATGGACTCTGCCTCGTGCTTCTATTGATCGAATCATTGTAAGCAAATTCCACCTGTGGCAGAATGTGATCCCACTAACTGTGATGTTCAATTACTAGGCTTCTCAGTAAATCTCCCAAGCTTTTTTTCACAACTTCTGTCTGTCCATCCGTCTAAGGATGATAAGTTGAGCTAAAAGACAAACTTGTCCCCAGATTCTTCCATAAATTCCTCCAGAAATGTCCTACGAACTTAGTGTCTCGATCTGAAACTATGCTCCTTGGTAAGTCGAGAAGTCTGACGACTTCTTTGAAAAACAGGTTTGTGATATGAGTCGCGTCACTGGTTTTATGACATGGTATAAAGTGTACCATTTTAGAAAATCTGTCTACCACTACAAAGATTGAATCAAAGCCTCTTTGCGTTCTTGGCAACCCCAATATAAAATCCATGCTGACTGCATCCCACGGCCTCTCAGGTACGGGTAACGGCTGATATAATATTGTGTTCTGCCTCTTTCCTTTAGTGTGCTGACAAATTCTGCATCTGTCCACAAATCTTTTGACATATGAGCCATTTCATTTTGAGAACATTTTATCATGATCGAAATGTCCGACCAATCCTCCACTATTTTTTTCCTTCAGTAGATTCTCCCTCATGGAGCATTTTGGAATACATAACTGATTGCCCCTAAATAATAATCCATCCTGGATCATATATTCAATCCATTGACTTCTGCCCCTGAGAATTGGATTCTCAAATGCTTCATATGCCTCTTTGAAATATGGATCATCTCTGTACATGTCCTTGAGGTTATAAAAACCCAATGTTTTGACACTAAATTCCTGCATCAGCAAACATTTCCTCCTCAAAGCATCAACAACTTTGTTAGCAGTTCCAGAAATATGTTTAATTACAAAAGTAAAATTATGCATATATTCAACCCATTTTGCATGTCTTTGGTTCATTTTGGCCTGCTGAGTTACAAATTGTAAGGCATGATTATCACTGTACAAAACAAACTCTTTAGGAACAAAGTAGTGCCTCCACTTCTTCAGTGCTTGTATGACCGCATACAATTCCTTGTCATATGTGGAGTACTTAACCTTCACCTCATTTAGTTTCTCACTGAAGTACGCAATTGGCCTGTCATCTTGGCTCAAGACCACTCCAATTGCAAATCCACTAGCATCACATTTGACCTGAAATGTCTTGTTGAAATCTGGCAACACCAAAATTGGTTGTTCAGTAATTTTCTTTTTCAACAAATTCAAACTTTTCTCTGCTTCTTCTATCCAGTGAAAAGATTTATTCCTTTTCTTAATCGTGTCCATCATTGGTGCGCTAATTCCACTGAAATTTCTGATAATTTTTTTGTAGAAACTAGCCAATCCATGAAAACTTCGAACTTCAAAGATACTCTTCAGCGATGGCCAATTCTTAATCACCTCCACTTTATCTGGTTCCATTTTCAACTTATCTGTAGAAATAACAAATCCCAAATAAATGAGCTCTATCTTCATGAATGATGACTTCTTCATGTTTATCAACAACTTCTCTTGCTATAATCTTTTCATCACTGTAGCCAAATGCTTCAAGTGATATGTTTCTGTCCTACTAAAAATCAGTATATCGTCAAGATATACAATGACGAATTTTCCAATGAAATTATTCAGGACTTCATTCATCAACCTCATGAAAGTACTAGGCACGTTTGTTAAGCCAAACGGCATAACAAGCCATTCATACATCCCTTCATTTGTCTTCAACGTTGTCTTCCATTCATCACCTTCTCTCATTCGAATATGATGATATCCACTTTTCAAATCAATCTTTGAAAAAAATTTGGCTCCACTCAAACAATCCATCAAATCATCCATCCTTGGCAATGGAAATCTATACCTGATGGTAATCTTGTTAATTTCTCTTGAGTCTATACACATCCTCCAGCCTCCATATTTCTTTGGACTGAGCACTGTTGGAACAACACATGGACTCAAGCTCTCTCTAACCAATCCCTTGTCCATTAAGTCTTGGACCTGTCTCTTGACCTCTTCATTCTCTTGCGGCGTCAATCTGTACGCTGCTTTGTTTGGTAAGCTAGCTCCAGGTATAAGATCGATGTGATGACTCACACTTCTGATCAGTGGCAATGAACAAGGTAGTTCATCCATGACTATATCAACAAAATCCACCAGTAGTTGTTGGATTTCCTCTGGTAAATCATCCACTCTTGTACTGGTTAAAACAATTTGAGGTTTCCTCACCACAACGAATTGTGTTTCTTCCTTATTCTTAACCTCCTTAAGAAGTTCCTTCCCACTCATGAGAAGTACAGTGTTGCTTACCTCTGTTGTCACTTCCTTATCCTTTATTGGCAACAACATGTGAGTTCTTCCATTCTTCTCCAGGGTGTATGTGTTCTATCTCCCATCACGAATCACATTCCTGTCATATTTCCATGGTCCACCCAGAAATACATGAAAAACATCCATGGGAATGACATCACATAGTATTTCATCCTTATATCCTCCTATTTTAATTTCAACTAAACATTGTTTAGTGACATCTACCTGATGTCCTTTTTGTAGCCATGAAACTCTGTATGGGCTTGGATGTTCAATAGTCTCTAGCTACAGCTTTTCTACCATCTCTGTAGAAACGAGATTATCTGTGCTACCACTATCCATGATGACCTTGCATACCATGTCTTTGGTCTTGCAAGCAATCCGAAAAAGTATGTTCCTTTGGACTGGATTCTCCACCTCCTTCTCTGGCGTTAAGAGAAATTTTCTCATCATCAGTGATCTTCCACCTTCAGCATCTTTTGCCTCAACATTCCGTCTCTGTGCTTCGGCAATGTGAGTTTCCCCTCCTTCTTTCTTCTTATATGGACATTCATAGGATTTGTGTCCATTCTTTCCACAAGTAAAGCATTTTATTTCGCCACCTCTGCCTCTTCCTCTTCCTCTGGCGCAAGGAAAAGTGTTGTTATCATCATATTGTCCTCTCTGTGAGCTTCCACCTCTCTCAGTTTGAGTTTGAGGTTTCTTCCACTCTTCTTTAGGTTTTTGATTTCTGTCTTGGGCAATTGTCTTGCCTCTGGGCTGACTTCTGCCTCGCCCTCTTTGACTTTGCTTTCGGCTCAACTTCTCTTCATCTTTCAGATCCATAAGATAAGCATCTTCCACCATTTGGATGGTCATCATGCTCATCTCATCCTGAATGTCGTATCCCAGACCATTCATGTACCTGCCAACCTTTTCATCATCATTTTCCCGATGACCTGCTTTGATGTTTGGTTTGTAGAATTCTTCAGTGTACTCTTTTACTGACACCAGCTTCTATATCAAATTCTGCATCCTCCGAAATAGAGTGATTTGGTAATCCTTGTGTATGAATTTTGCCTTCATCTTCACAACCATTCTATCCCAGCTCTTGATTTTCTGCTTGCCTTTGCAGTGTCTGTCAGCTTGTAGTTCATCCCACCACAATGTTGCATGTCCTTTAAGTCTTGCGACAGCATGTTTGACCTTCTTGTCTTCTTCGACATCTTCATAGTCAAAATAATTATCCAGAGCTCTAATACAGTCTAGAAGCTCTTCAACATCCAGTTTTCCCTCATATACTGGAATGTCCATTTTTTCCCTGGCACCTATCCTTGCAACAACCCTGTATAGGCATTCTTCTGTTGCATCTTCTTCTGCAACTTCTTCTCCTCCATGTCCAGCTTCATATTCACTTTCAGACTCACTTATATCTCCACCACCGATCATGTGCCTTTGTGCTATTTCCATGGCATCAAGCCTGGCACATAGTTCACGCATCTCTCTTGCCCCTGGCGGCTCAGGTAATTTCCTACCCCTTCTTCTTGGCATTTCCCTTTCCTCTGGTGGATTGGGTGTTTTCCTATCTCTTCTTCTCGGTGGCATGGCTGAAAATATTTCTTGCTCCCTCTATATGCAATATACAAATAGAGAAGGGCTCTGATACCACAACTGACGCAAACCTCTCCCCAGACCCCCAAGTCGGGATCCACACAGGATCTTCTTCTTTCGGCCCAAGAACTCGACTGGCTCTTCTATTTCCCCTTCGGGAAATCTACCCACAATAACACCTTGAGGGGAATTCCTCTTTTATTTCGAGATAGAGGACTTCGCAATTTCGCGAATCCCGTGGTCGAGCGCCTTACCTCTTCAACCTCCAAAATCCGAAGTAACGATTTGTCGAAATGCAAGTGCCCCGACCTTCCCCTTCTCTTCGTGATTTTGGGGTTTCAACCACCAAAATGAGCTCTTTACTATGTCCTCGGGGCTTTTGAACCTATGAACCCTAAAATGCCAAAATGATGTCTTATGAAACCCTTTCAGACTTTTGCGTATCAGGAGTTTGATACGTCAAGCTCGAACCCTATGTCCTCTCACCTTCCGGTCTCCCATTTCCCGAAATGATGAAATGGTATTTCTCCTTGCTGCTTTCACGACCCTCGATAGGAAGTCTCATGTCCTTCCACGTGTCACCTCCTCCTTGTTTCAGGTTTTCGGGTATCAGGAGTTTGGAACTCTCGAACCACCTTACGTCTTCGCAATCCCCAATTTCCCAAATTCTGATTTTCCTTTGTTGTGACTTATGATTTTGGGTTTTTCCCCCTGCTGTGTCTTGATCTCTCTCCCTCAAGACTTTTGAAACCCCAAACTCCAAAGTTCCAAAGACTTAACTTGCTTGTCCTTACTTCCACACACGAAAACCTTCTTTTTGCGTTTCGGGGGTTTGGTCAACCAAGAGTTTTGGCTTGCACTTTAGAATTTTGAACCCCAAAATGCCGAAATGATCTGACGTCCCAATAAGTCAATATCAGTGGCCCTTATATTCCTTTCAGCTCTTGTAGATCCTACAACTCTCGCTATTTCAGGAATCTCCCTCAGAGAATTCTGACCGTCCAAATTTCTTCTTCAAGATCTTTGGTTCTAAATTGACCCTGCAACTCTCTTCTGGAACCTATCCTCTGTGCGATGGATAAAGTTCCATTATTCTCTTCAAACCCCTTGAAGAAACTAACTCTCCTGAGTTTTCTTTCACCAACTTAAATATCCTATGATATTTTCTGCACACACTCCTTGTGGCACTTCTTCAAATACGTCTAAGTATTTGAGTTTCTTTTTACTCTATGCAACTCCTTGTGATAGTAGTCTTTCAATCCTCTCCTTGGTTGATAAGCTTTGAACTTCCAACCAACCTGCGCACACCTTGCATGGATTCTGTGCTTGACTTTCACTTCTACAGAAAATGAGAACAACGATATCCCTCTTGAGCTTTCAGAGATGAACTCTAAACCCGTCAATGCACTCCTTGCGGACGCTTCACTGCACTCCTTGCAGGAACTTTTTCTCAAGAAGAGAAACAATTGAAACTCATCTCCTTACTCTCTCATTATTAAAATACTTAACATGAAATCATATATACATAGCATAAAAGCAAATGTACAACAAAAAGAGTAAATCAACCATAGGCATAACATTTAGCATGTGTACACAGAAAAGTCTTTGAACACCATGAGTCTGAATCAATAATTCATATATTAATTTCAGAACTTATGTACATAGGTTCTTCTACACATCTCTCTACTTCTTCTCTTCTCTATGATCTATGATACAATTGATAATGTTACAGATGATAAAAGATGAGGGTGTCTATAGTCGTTTTCCCTCCAGCTCCTAAAATTGTCTAATCTAGAATTTAAATCTACCTACTTACATTAACTATGCATAAATGCCTCTACAACCTTACATATGAGAGTGAATCGCTCAAGATCTGTTTACAATATGAAAGTACGCCCTTCTTAACTATTACATTAAAGTTTGCGCATCCAAACTTTCAAAATATAGCAAACAATTTTAACATGTGCCAAAAATGCGACGACGTTTGTCCCATGCTCGCTTGCTACTGGCAATGCTCCTACATCACATGTGTTGCCTTTCCTTTTCTTTCCTTTCCTTGCCAAGCCATGCCATGCTTGTAGAAATTAAATGACAAAAATCATCATGCACTGAGTTTTTTCATACACATAGAAACCTAGAGATAATTGTATTAAATGAACTCTGAAATTTCTAACCCCACATTCAAAAAATACCATAAGCAGAAATACACATTGCTAAGCAATTAAACAGTGAAATAAACACAATGAACAATAAACATTCAACTCAGAAATACTCAGAAATTTAGGGAATGAAAAGGAAAACCCCAATGTGGGGAAACCCAATGAGAGACAAATATTTTATTATCTTCAAGAAACTACATAGTAGCAACAACAATACAATTTCCAGTAAGAGAAATCCACTTATAGCACACAAAAGATACCCCCACAATACTCTACATTGGGAAACATGCCAAATCCATACTATTGTATGGATTGCCCAGAAATGAACACCTTGGAAAATGTTCCCACAATATATTGTATGGCCTTCTCTGTACGGCCCTACTGCGGCAAGAAAACCCCTCCAAAATAGCCTCAAAAATCATACCAAAACAGTGCCTCGATTTTTTTGCCCTCTTTCCCCTTTTTCACAGACAATACAGAATGTACGGATCCATATAGTACGACCTCCAATAGGAGTAATAACTCTCAAAACTCACACACAAATAGTCCCTTGGGATTTTTGCTCAATCTCTCTTGGGAAATGCACTATGCTTGCTGCCCTCTTTCCTCTCTCAAGCTCTCTTGAAAAATCTCTCTCAAAATCCTTCTCAATGTGTGTCACACACTACCCAATGCATTCTCTTATAACTTGAAAGTGACTCTTCACCTTCTCCAAACCTAAATCTAATGACCAAGATCTAATATTTCCTTTACAGGATCAAGGGTCATGATTCATTTCCTCCAAAATAAATCACTTTAAAATATTGAAGTACAATTTCACTTTATAACATAAGTGCACTTTATGAGATAAAGTCACTTTAATATTAGAGGGTACACTTTATTAAACAAGTAACTTTAATAAAATAACCACTTTATCACAACTTTATAAAAACCCATTACAAAGTGAAGTGTCTGGTAGTGTAGGTACAAGGATACTACCGCATACAAGACACACATGTGGAGCACCTCCCGAGCTAAACAACTAACAATTTTGTACCATGCCTTGCCTTACCAATCCATGTCATGGCATGGAATGGAAAGGAAAGGCATGACTTGTGTTAAGAACCAAATATCAATATAGCATAGAAAAACCTCAGAATAAGTACTCAATGCCTTGAAAAAAATAGAATTTCATATAATAAGGCTCTTCAAGGGGGAAACCTCCTTTTACCCCACATAAATATTCAAGTAAAAGATGATTCCAAATGAAAATGTCTCCTTGGTATATATAGGAGACTAGGAGGTATAATTACAGCTAATGGAATAAAGCCGACATAAATAAAATAACATTACTAATGTAATATGCCCCAATTAAGGGGTAATGAGCCAATATTAGGGCTTAACATGCCCCTCCCCTTGAGACAAGTGTTGTCCAAAATGCTTGAGTAACTCTAGATGCTTCTGTATAAAAGATTCATCTTGCCAAGTGGAGTCTTCATATGGTAGTTTCCTCCATTTAATGAGATACTATGAAATGGATCTATTCCTCAGCTAGTGAATTCTTATGTCAGTGATGGATTTAGGCTCCAATATGATTTTTTCTTCCTCATCAAGTTCTGGAAATATAGTTTGAATTGGGATCTTGTCACCTATAACCTTCTTTAAGCATGAAACATGGAAAACTGAGTGTACTAGTGAAGATGTAGGCAACTCCAATTTGTATGCCATAGTACCAATCTTTTGAAACACCTTATAAGGGCCATAGTACTTTGGTGATAATTTATTATCCTTCTTGGATTGCTTGAGGAGCATATGTTTGTATGGTTGTAGTCTTAAAAACACTCAATCCCCTACTTCAAAACTTCTTTCACTACGATGTTGATCTGCCTGTTGTTTCCTGCGATTTTGTGCCATGGTCAGGTTGTCCTTTAATATTTGGAGAAATTGTTGTTGATGCTCGATATGATCTTCCACTGCTTGAACCTTAGATTTTTCTTTTAGAGAAGAAGTGATGGAAGGAGGGTGGTATCCATAGAGTGCCATAAAGGGTGTCATTTTTTTTGCAGTATGAAAGGAAGTGTTATACCACCATTTTTCCAAGGGTAACCATTTGAACCATTGTGTTTTCTTATCAGAGACAAAGCAACGAAGGTAGCCTTCCAGAAATTTGTTCACTATCTCGGTTTGTCCATCATATTGAGAATGATAGGATGAGCTATGAGCCGATTGAGTACCCCAAAAAGAAAATAATTATGTCCAAAAATGTCCAGTGAAGATGGGATCTCTGTCACTTACAATAATCTTTGGGATGCCATGTAGCTTTTGAACTATCTCCATGAATGTGGTGGAAATTGTACTAGATTTGAAGGGATGAGAGAGTGCACAAAAGTGTGCATACTTGGTCAGTGTATCAACAATCACCATGATGACACTCTTTCCTTCAGACTTCAATAAACCTGTGATGAAATCCATGGAAACCTCCTCCCAGCGCTGACTTCGGATGGATAATGGTTGTAAAAGACCCGGGGTCTTAATTGTTTCCACCTTATTTTTTTGGCAAACCAAACATTCTGCCACAAACCTTTGAACATCAGTTTTAAGGCCATCCCCAAA
>JZKD02S1939655.1:102928-117371 GCA_000966675.3 Picea glauca
TTGCATATGTTAAAATGGGAAGCTACATGACAAGACATGGGAAGATACATGACATTGGCATGGCATGTATTTGCAAGGGATGGAAATGGAAATGGCATGGCATGGCTTGGAGAGGCATAGCATTGGCATGACAATGGTATGTTATGACAAGGCATGGAAATGGCATGGCTTGTCAAGGCATGACAATGGCATGGTAATGAAATGGCATGGAAAGGAATGGAAATGTCATGGCATGGAAATGGCATGGCATGAACAGGTTTGCGGGATTGGTTTTGGGAGGGTCCTTTGTCTCATTGTGTGCTCCAACCCAAAAATTGGGTACGACTATGCAATAAAATCTCATAGATGGTGAAGGGAAAATAATAATGGTTTCAAGTCTCTCTGGAGGAATTTTGGTAGCATAGAATTACTTTCTATGGTGTGTCATGAAATGTAACCTCAAAACCTTTATTTGTAGGTGGAAAATAATACCCATTCTAATATCTAGTTTCCATGTGAACTCTCTCATTGTATTGATAAAAAACAATAATTTTAGTGGAAATCATGGAAGACTGAATAAATTTTATTAATAATTGATGGGTTTAACAAAATTTACAAATACCCATTACACAACCTAAACAAACATGATTTCATTAATGAGTCATTGACTAGTATTTTTTTCATTTATGAAGGGTTACACACAAATCAAATGATTTTCTATATGTCATACATACAAAGAGAGGAATAATGTGTGTGCTCTAGAAAATGGTCAAATTAAGGATTGAATCAACTAAGAAGCTAATAGCTAGGCTTCTCAAAAGAATGTCAAGGGAAGACTAGGGTCAAGGTTTTTTCCTAAGGAGACTAGGAATACTAGGACTTATACCTAGAGGAGAAAATAAATACTTTTATAATGTAGCTAGGTAAGATAATAAGTTAGGGTATTATGACATTTGAAAACCCTAGTGCTACCTAATGTGCTTGTTATCAAAAATATAGAGGGAGTTAATCTTGTACAATTTTGGGATACAAATGTAGGTTCCAAAAACTACTTACCATTGTGTATTATAGCTTGTTGATGATCTTTAATGGAGTGAGCTATTGGATAATGTTATATTATGGTTTCCCTCGCTATGGTTTGAAAATCCCGACTTGTACCAACTCGTGATAAGATATTGGTAGGTGCATGTACTTCATATTCTAAATATATATGAAGTGTTTTGGTTTTCCAAATGTTGCGTACTTCCATAATTCACTTTTATCTTATGGCATCTTCATAATTGAGTAATTCTAGTACTAGTTATGGAGGTTAATTTGACATAAAATTGAGCTTAGATTACTAAGTGATTTACAAATATTGAAGATAAATGAGAAAATTTATTTCTATAATAAAGTATTGTAATATGCCAATTTTTGGGTCACAATATTTTTAAGTGACCATTATTTGAGGGTTGACTGTCATTGGATTTATATGGAGATAATTCAAGAGGTATTCCATATTGTTGGTTGTGAGTTAGAATATGGATATCTAAAAAATTCATGCAAATAATTCAGAAGGAATGATCTATCGATGACGTAGATATAAATGGTTGATTAGAAACTTTTGAATATATGTATGACACCTCATGCCTGATACACAAAGTGATAGCAAGTGCTCTAACATAAAAAAAACATCCATATATGGTGGCCTAAATACAAAATGGTAGTAGTTGGTCAAGCATTGACCATTGCTACCATCTCCACCGTCAGGAGCATCCTATAAATTTATCTTTGTTCTCTTTATTGAGGAAACACCTTGAGTGGTTCTATCCTTGGGCATGCTTTGACGCTCTAGAGACTGCACAAAGAAAAAAAAAATTATAAGTTTTTTCCTCAATGAATTAATAGGCATACAAAATGATACTTTGTAATTTAACCTAAGACAAGTCATTGCATATGCTATTGTCAATAGTGAGGGTGTTACCCTCATCTGCAACCCCAATATATCTTTGATTCTACCCTGCATTAGTTACAAGGATCAAGTCAAGAAAATTAAACAAATATGTGTAAAATCAAATTCATGATAAAAAAAATATTATCATCAATGTATTATCTCACCATGAATATATCGGGTCTCAATAGAGATTCTCTAGTAGATGGAGCACTAGGTTGTACAAGCTCCTCTGATGCAACCTCTACTATGGAATCCTCGGTGGATGGGGAGGATGGAAATGGTGGTGGGGGTGGGTGGCATACAGGTTCATCCATTGTGGATGTATGTGATGGAATAGGTGACATAGATGGGTGGCCTACATGTGAATCCATTGAGGATGTGTGCAATAAGAAATATGTTGGGAGTGGGTTGCTATAGAACCCCACAGGTTGTATGGGTCATTATAACTCCCCAGGCATAGATAAAGTTAACCCATAAGAAATTCCCAGATTCCCAAGAGTGCAGTAGTACTATAACTAGAAAAAATGTCTACAACCTGCATACATATTAATAATATTGAACTATTAGTACCAAATAGTAAATTCAGAAACCTAAACACAAAAAATTTGAGAATTATACGATATTTAACTCTACACATGATACCTATGATGTAGGTGAGATGTCCATCCCATATGGACATTCCCCAACATCGCCTTGTTTGAAATCCTATAGAAACACAAGAACATTAAAAATTTGAGGATGCCATAAAATAAATAAATAACTATGGTGAATTTATCAAATGTGACACATACTTGTGTGTGGGGTGCGTCCAATGAGCATGATGACTCTATTACTGCATCAATGGTGGGGCTAGGCATTGATGCATTCATGGGCATAGAGGGTCTACCAATCAAATGTAACAATTTCAAAACAACATACAATAAAATATCAATATAAATACACATAATAAAAAATAAATATATATCAATGAAGAACATAGAGAGGGTTAACATACTAACCTCCTCCATGAAGCTATGTTGTCCACTTGGCTCTATAGGCCCATAAAATGTCTTCTTTTATCTCGAGCATTTGGGAGGTTCACATGGATGGTTGTTATGTCCATGTGCCCTCTCCTCACTGTACTTTGTTGTGCATGTTGAAGCTCCAACCCCTCTATCAATTTCACTCGTAGGAACCTCCTTTTGAGATAGTGAAACAACGCTACTATGTTTCACTAGGCTATGAGCCAATAATGAAATGGCTATCTAGATACACGTTGCAAGCTCTTTGCAACAGGAGGATGTTGGGTAGGGGGTTCATGAATTTTCCTAGGGGGAAAAGGACCTAACATGGGATTGCTCTTGGCATGCTATTGATCCTATGCGAACCCTTGACCCACCCCCTGGAAGTCACCCATGTCAAAGTAGTTGACATGCTTACCCAAACTAAAATCATCCCATAATTTTATCAGAAAATATAAGGGAACCTCCGTATTATTGCAGGGAGGTTTATCAAATACCATATACCACCTATCCATCTAGTTTTGAATAATATGGGTATGGATGCACCAGTCAATGGAGATGTGTTTCTTGGTCACCAGTAGTTCTTTTCCATTTCTAGGATCCCTAAAAGTATTCAATATGTTTTTTTTTGAAATTCCGATGTCTTTGACTTGGTTTCTTTCCAAACTAGTTCTATAGTACTTATACATTATTTCCCTATAATTATAAATAGAGATCAATTTCCCTTGGGAACTTTCAATGGACATAAAAATGATGTCCAAAGAAGTGGCCAAGGATATTCTACTTGGATCTCTAGTGTCCGTTATGTTTTCCTCAAGGTTTCTTAATATAACTGACCCCTCATCAAATTGAGTGTTTACATTGGGTGGTTGTGGTGGGTTGGCGTTTTACTCTTCTTGGTTTTCTTGAGTCGTTTATATTTTCTCCAAGTTTCATTTTATTATATAGGATATAATTTAATAAGCCATGGCATGAAAATTAGGTCAGTATTTTAATTAAAATAGAAATTACAAATTTCTTTAATTTAGATTCTTGGGAGCGAAAGACTAAATTGGAACTCAATAAATTGGGAGAAAAATAAGAGAAATCAAACATACCCGGCTTGACTAGGACATGGTGGGAATATCCTCACCTTTATATTCTTCTATAGCTCCTATATGTTTTATCAATAAGGGTAAAAACGTGAGTGTTATTTGTGAAAATGAGCACAAATAGTGCTTTCGACCCTTTAAACAAAATTTAGCAGAGGAAAATGCGTGTCTTCCTACCACTAAACCTACATGGAAAGATGAGTGGATTTTTAGGCACTTCCAAACCTATTGGGTTAGAATTCATGCACTTTCCTACTAATGCACATGAAATCATGTGAGTGCATCTTCCTACTAACCCCCATGCCACTTTTTCGTTGACCCACTTTGTGCACACACCCTTGAATTTTCAACATTTGGTGAAAAAAAGAACCTGTCTCTTTTATACACACTTAACTCTTTCTTCTATCAAAATTAAAGTGAGTCATCTATGATTTGAACAAGAATGAAGAGAGTGATTTATAGTTTCATTTATATGCAATCTTCGAAACAATCAATCTCTTTATCAGTGAAAGAAGGGGCTCTCAACAATATATATTGATCAAATAAGTAATACTATTCATAAAGACAACCTAGTTAACGAGGAGAGTTTGATGGATATAAATTTGTCCTTGAAAGGAAAATCCTAATTCCTAAGTACTTTATTTATATCTTCACCAATAGATATCATCATCAAAATCATAAAGGCTTTGTTTCTCCTTATTCTCTTCTATTAAAAAGAAAAGATGACAAAAGAAAGAGTGGAAAGTAAAAGAGAAAGGAAGGAGAAATATTTTAAAAGGTTCAAGGAGGATAATTATATTAAGGTGAATCAAATTACTTAATGAGGTAATGAATATATCTTCAACTAGGCTATCAACACTTGCTAGTAGAAAATCAAGGTTTGTGATATTAGGGTGACTCTGTCAGGGCTATGGATGATCATTGGTATCAGAAAAACACCATAATAATGATAGAGTTACTTAGAGACCTATAATATTTATTGGCATTGAAAGAGTGATCTAATTCACTTTATTTTTCAAATATTAAGTTGTCACAGAAAAGGAGATATTGTGCTAACCCTCTTTCTTAAGGAGGGTGTGCTTGTTTTAAAACCCTCTTTCTTAATATTTCAATATGAATGAATGATATTGTTATATCAATTTTCAAAATTATAAGGAAAATTATGTTACCAAAAGAGAAAACATTAATTTTTTTTCAAGCATTTGTAATATTTTGTATACCTACAAAAAAATTGCTTGGAACTAATTAATTTTGAAATGTTATTTTCTATGTAAATTAGGAAAATTTAGTCTTGTAATATCAATTTATTTTCATTTTCCCAAATACAATGGCTCACTAAAAACGTTCATCAATAACTCCAACCAAATCCCTTAAACAAAAACAACCTATCCTTAAAAACATAGAACATTGAGAAAAAGAGTATGTAAAAATTGAATCATCTCATGAATAGTTAACCCCTGTCATAAAAATACCTATATCATAACCCAAGATTGTAAACTCCCCCAAATAAATGAGGCAACATTACTTGCAGAATACACATAAAATCAAAACTCTTCTTGTTGATTCATTTACTGTAGATTAATGGCTACAATTTAATTCACATTTTAAACCATATTTTGATACCTATAATGAAAAAAATATATAAAAATTATAAATGTGCATGAATAAAACAAATAACTCAGTCACAATAGTAATAAACCATTCTCATACACAAAGTTAAGTAAAACAATTAAACTCAACAAATAACTTGGGAAATAAAGAAACACTTATCTTTTATAAAACGTTTATGCAACCGGTTGCTTGGGAAGAACATTCCACCCAACCATAGGCATACTATTCTAAATATCAACAACAAGTCACCCCTGATATGGAGATAAGAATCCACAAAAGGATGGTGCTTCTCACAGTCCACTCATAGGTCACTATCACACAACCCACTGGTGTTATCTTACAACTATCTCGAATTCCTTTCAACTCTATTCCCATTGGTATGCCAAAGTAAAGGAATGTACCCTTTCATTTCTCTCATTCCATCATGCATCCCATTTGTTTATCAGAGTCTCTCTAGCACAAGAAACCATGAATCTCTTTCTTGGGAACTTCAGGGAACTCAATATGAGAAAACATATCAGTAACCAATAGTAAATAGTTGTTTTATAGTGCAAATCACTCAAGAATCCATTCTTCAGGACTAACAACATGGATATTCAATTTCCAACTCCAATACACTCCAAAATTCTCCATCATGATCCTAAATTTTCCCATCTTTTCTTCTTTATATCAGGTTCTCTCTTTCCCTACCCCCTGCTTGTTTTTCATGCCCAAACTGAATGTGTAAAAACTGTCTGTAACCCCCATACTAATTTACTCTATTTTCCCAAGACCATTAACTTCTCACTTTGTCGAATGTTGATTGCTTCCTCCCCATTCTTTGAAATAAGTATGGGATGTGAGTCTGACACCCAACCTCTTACATGAGTTTAGTGGTTGGGATTTCATACACTCAAATATAAATAGAAGGTTTCCCCAAATGATAATAAAATTAAGAAATATGGGTTTGGATTAACACCCATGATCGACTTCCCCCTTGGTTTCGCCTTATTAGAAAATCTCATAAATTCCCCACTCTTATGGATAAGTTAGCCACCATCTCTATCCATATTCCCAACAACTGGTATCACATTATTTTTATCAAAATTAGAAAATACATTATGCATATTACATTTCTTGGCCATAACCATATTCATATCCACATTATGACTTCATTAAATTATGGATTATAGTGGGGATTATACATTCTACCTCCCCTACAATTTTTCATCGTCCTTGATGCATATCACCATGCCAAAATACACATAAACATTTACATCACAATATTTAGAAAATAAAACAAAATTATGCAATTTTTACCCTCCAACAGTAGTCCCAACCAAAATCTCTTCTTCTTCTGAGCCTATTAACCAAAGGAATGTTCCCCATTAATTTCCTTCAGTCCACCAGGATGCACTATTATTTTATCAAGGATATTTGCACAAGTGAACACGAATATCTAAGATGTTTTTCTAGAAACTAGTTGCCCAAAATGGAGTCTTGCATTTTTCAACTTTTATTTTCTTCCCAATTTACAAACAATTGTTGGTAGTCTTCCTCCATAGTTTATTCATGCCCCCATGTGGCATGTTCAGGACTATAGTAGTTCCATTCAACATTCACCATCCCTATGGATTTGGATTTTTTTTAGAGTACTTTGAATTTTTGGTCTGGGGTGCGTACTGGTTCCACCTGGAAATCCCCTTCATTTTCCACCTTGATCATAGTCCAATAAACTATGTGGTTAGGGTCAATAATGATACATGAAATACATTATGCACTCTCATGGATACATACAATGTTATCATGTATGCAACTAGATCTACATTTTGTAATGTTTTGAAAGGCCCACAATATCTTGCATCGAACTTTGTCCAGCAACCCAATCTTATCGAACTTATTTTCACTTTCTCTTTAAGAAATATATGTTTTCCCACTTTAAAATATCTAAAAACTTTATTCTTGTTTGCATAAATTTTCTTCCCTTCCTGGGAAGCCTTTAAATTCTTCCTAGTCTTTGTCATTTGATATTCCATTTCTTTGAACAAATCTATCCCTTTAATATCTATTTCTACTCGGTTATCTCAACTCATTGGTGTTCTACATTTCCTTCCATACAAAGCTTCAAATGAGCTCATTTTCAATGAGGCATGATATCCATTATTATAATAAAACTCCACTAAGTGGATATAATATTCCCATTTTGATGGTTTGTCCATCACATACATCATGAGTATGTGTTCAATATTATATTGGTCCTCTCTATTTTCCCATATGAATCTAGGTGATATGTTGTACTAAGATTTATATTTATCCCAAAGAATTTGAAAAAACCTTCCGAGAATTTGGATGTAAACTTGGAATCTTTGTCTGAAACTATTTCCTTAGGAACTCGATGTAACCAAGAAACTTTGTTCATGTAACTATCTAAAATGTTTGTTGCATTGTGTCTTGTCTTCACAGGAATAAAATGTGCTTCATTATTCATTTTTTCCACCACCACCATGATGGAATCATGTTTCTTCATTGTTCTGGGTAGCTTTGTTGTAAAATAAATTGTTACCACTTCCCACTTCCATTCCAGAATGGGAAATGGTCGTAGCAGCCCTGCTGGATGTCTATGCTATTTCTTTACCTTTTGTCACTCTACACACCTAATTATGTAGTTAGCGACTTCTTTCTTCATTTACGGCCAAAAGTATTGGCTCCTTACATCGTTAATGGATTTTTGATATCCTAGTTGCGCAACATATGGCATGTTGTGCATTTCTCTCAACACTATATTTTCCATCACCGTGGAATTTGGCACATACACCTTGCCTTTGTATAAGAGGATTCCAACCTTCTTAAATTCATAATTTTTAATTTTTTTTTTGATATTACTTTGTTGTAAATTTTCCTTTATTTGCAAATAATGTTGATCTTAATTTTTTGCTTCAAGAATTTTATCTTTTAAATCTACCATGTACATGTCGATGGCTGAAATGTGAATTCCATTATCTCTTTTGCTGAGTGCATTGTCCACCTGATGTTCTTTTCCTTTGATATGTTTGATTTCAAAATCACACTCACTAAGAAATGTCAACCATCTAGTTTTCCTGAGATTTAATGTTGGTTTTCCAAATAAATGTTTTAGAAGAAGGTTGTCTATTCTTATCTCAAATCTCCTCCCCATGAGGTAACTCCTCCACTTTTTTATTGCATGTATGATGGTTGTTGATTCTATATCATGTGTGCCATAATTTATCTCACGTTCTTTTAATTCTCAGGACTCATAACACACCATAATATATTTTTGAATGATAACTCCATCAATCCTTTCCTTGCATCCATCCGTTCACACTACAAACTATTCATATGAATTTTTAATATTCAATATGGGTGCACTTGTCAAAATGTTTTTCAGTTGTTGGAAACTCTCTTCATATTTGGAAGTCCATTAAAAATCCATCTCCCTTCTTTTGTAAATAAGTGATTAGGCTTGCAATCTTTGAAAAAACCTTTATGAATATCCATTAATATCCTAGAAGAACCATAAATGATATGACGTCTATCACTTTTCTTTTCCAACCATCCTCTAATGGACTCTATCTTTTCAGGATCAACTATTGTCCCATCTACTTAAATAATATGCCCCACGTAGTGAATCTTATTTTGGTAAAATATGCACTTACTTAGTTTGGCATACAACTTATACTCCCTTAAAACCTTTAGCACCATTATTAAATGTTTCTCATGATCCTCCTCAGACTTAGAATAGATGATACTATCATTTAAAAAAACAATTAAAAACTTGTCCAGGTATTCCCTGAAAACACCATTCATCAAGAACATGAAAATAATTGGGCCATTTGATAGTCCAAATGGAACTACTGTGAATTCATAGTTATGATACCTCATTCTAAACATTGTCTTTCTTATATATTCTTCCCTTTTCCTCACTTGATGATAACCTGATCTCAAATCAATATTGGAAAATATCCTTTCACCTCTCAACTAATCAAATAAATCATCAATCCTTGGAAAATGATATTTTTTCTTTATAGTGTCCTTGTTCAGTTGTCTTAAATCAATACACGACCTTAAGGTTCCATCCTTCATTTTCACAAAAGGAATTAGATCTCCCAAGGTGACGAACTTGGGAATATTCACCCCTTCTCCAAAATTTCTTCAAGATGCATATGCAACTCTTTCAATTCCGGTGTGCCCATTCTATAAGGTGTCTTGGACACAGAGGCGACTCCTGGCACCAAATCAATAGAAAATGCAATGTCTCTCTTCGGTGGAAATCCTAGTATTTCCTCAAAAAACATCTTCAAAATATTTTAAGACCAGATGGTCTTCAAGAACTACAACTTTATCTATAGTTTCATCTTCCATATGGGATGCAAACAATTGACATCCTTTATTTAAAATCTTTTTTAGTTGCATGGATAAAAAAATTCTAGCAACCACAACTCTTGGAATTCCTTGAGTTTTTCCTTTTTCCCCTTCCTTATCAAGACAAGACATGGTCTTTTTGTAACAGTCCATGAGAACATGGTGTTTTTCCAACCAATCCATGCCAATTAGAGAGTCATATGAATACAAAGTTATAGTGTTCTCAGCTACCTTGGTGTTGAGTCCATTCATGTCTATTGGAGAATATTTAACCAACTCATTGATCTTTATATTAACCCCCATGGCCAACTGAACTAACCAAGATTTCTTATGATTACTCCTCTGCAAGTGAAATCTTTCAACAATATTAGAGTTTATGTAACTATGAATAACTCCAGAATAAATTAAAATTGGTATTGGCTAATTATGGATCTTACCTTCCACTTCAATCATGGGGGAATGATATTTTTATTTATTGTTGTCCAAGGATGAATAAATACTTAGCATGTTTCCTCCCATGTATTCCATTGTTCCATCCTCCTGAAGGTTGTGTACATTCCTCATGCTTTTACTTTTGTGACGGTAGTCCCTATACAAGTGATTCCCCTCACATCCCCAACATTGTACAAGCTATTTTCTTGGCCTTTTCAAAAAAGGATTTGTTGTCTTGTGATCATTTTGGGCGGACTTCCATTGTTTATTTACTTGGGAGTTGTTATTGAAAAAGGGTGGCTTAAAATCATTCTACCTTTTCTCCTACTTACCGTTCATATTCTCATTCCAACTATTTTGGAAGACTAGCCTCCCTCTACTTAGATCATAGAGATTATTTTGTCTTGTTATGGCTTCCTCCAAAGTATTAGGTTATCATATTGTGTCTTTTCACTGTAGAAGGAGGGAAACCCACTAAGAAATATTTGAACTTCAACTTTCTCATCCTTTATGAACTCCACACACTTCAGAAACTCAAAGAACATTTTCTCATATTCATCCATTCTCATGCTTCCCATATTGAGTTCAAAGAACTCTTTCATATTCCTTTCAATGTAATTATAAAACAAATATTTCTCCTGGAACTATCATTTGAAAATCCTCCATGAGACCCTCTTCTCATCAAGATTCTTGGATTTATTAATATGATCCCACCACATGTATTCCTTTCCTTGCAGATCATATGGGGAAATCATTGTTTCTATCCTTGAGGGGAAATCATATAGCTAGAAATATTTATTTATTTCCAACAACCATTCCTCAACCTCTTCTCCCTTTTTTGTGCTCACTGTTAAAAGTAGGTGGCTTGATTTTTATTTTTTCACCTTGTAAGATGTCTCCTTCAAGCCTTCTTCTTTGTCTCTTGACATGAGACACAATTGGTCTTCTCCCTGGTCTTGAACTGGCATGATATCTCCTAGTGGATTTCCCTAGGGAACGATGTTTCTTGCTCCTGCTCCTTGAATACCTATCATTACCATGATCATCCCTTCTATTATGGGATTTGGATGTCGTCACTTGTCTAAAACTAGATTCTTGCTTTGTGCCAGAGTCTTCAATGTCTTTATTTTGCAGCATGTTCAAGATCTAAAGTATTTATTCCTAAGCCTTCATAATATTTTCATTATCATCCCTGTAAATATGAAATTCTCTCTGTAGGCTCCTCATAGTTATAGGTTCGTGCCTATCTCTTCTTCCATTAGAATCAGTCTCATCATTCCCCATGTTGGCATGCAGACCTATGAATTTGTATTCATGACTATAATATCCCTAGGATTATTTGATGCCTGTAGTTATCATATAGTAAACCACACTTCCCTTATAAACCTATAAATTCTACAGAAAATGTGCATGAAAACATTTTTATGTTAGACAAAATTAAATACACACACAATTTTGGAAAAGAATGCATAAATTTTCTACCCTTTAATGCCACCAGACATATTTTTTTGATTTGATTGCAAAATTTACTAATCACTTTATTTTTTTATGTTAATAGGTAGATTCTCCTCCTCGATACTTTTCCATTGACTATTCATCTCCGCAATTCTGATTTCCAAGAAGAAAGTTATGGTCTTGAAAAGTTTTGACCATTTTCCCTTTTTCAACTCTACATGGTACATGTGTACTCTTTCTTTCCCAACACATTTTTCAGCTATTCACAAATCAATTTAGGCTTTTTGGATGACTTCTATAGTCCAATATATTTCCATATACTACTCCTAGGCCCCAAACTGACTCTCTAATAAAGCGTTACTCTCTCTAAAAGAAGACTCAGCAAGGGATGTGATAGCAACCAACTGAGCAAAACGAAGGGACAATAAATTCACATACAATACTAGCCAAGCATCATTATGATTTCATTTTGTTATGAAGGAGAATAGAACTCCACTTCCTTACCTCTTCCCTACATTCTTAATATGCTCCTTCACTGCCCTTTCAATAAATCTTTTTTCGGTTCCAGTATCCCACTCATCCTGTAATAGTCCAACCTATTTTCTACCATTCCTAATATGACATCATCTAGAAAACCTAAGGAATGGTCTAAGGATAAGGCCGTGAAAGAAAAAATGCTTCCCAATCCAGTGCTACCCTATGTTATCGCTCTTCAGGGCCCTACATTCATAAATGTGTCCTTTCTCAAGTGTGTCTATTATAACATATGGGACCCCCATCAGTTTCTTGAGCTTCATGTTAACAGATACACAGAGGTCATGCAATGTCAATATGGACAAGACATAATGGTGATGCAAGAGTGGGAAAGACCCCTAAATAAATCCAAAATGATCTCCCTTCCTAAATGTCCACATTTCGATAAGGATTAGGCCATTCATTCATGTGTTTGTTTCCTCCTCACCAATGTGCATGCGGGATATCTTTAGTTGGACCAACTGTATCTTATCAACCATCCCAATATACATAGAGTCTATGACCTACCCACTTCTGGTGAAGACCTGAAAAATCACGTAGAGGAAAAGGATGCACCACAAGAGGAATTGTATTCTAAATATCGCACACGTAGGTGAAAGAATAGGGTTGTAATCCCCAAAATTAAAAATTTGGTTGTTGGGTTTGCAAACCAGTTACTCTCATGAAAATATTTTCGCATATGATGAAAGGATGAGTGAATTATCAAGGTCATTCTCATGGAAAAGATATGCATTTATGGGATTCATATGCTTTAGTCCCCTTATTTATTCAAATATTTTTTCACTAACTATATGAATGCTCAGGATGAGGAAAATGAATTTCATTACAGTTGGGTCATCCTATTACTTGGTATGGTACTTTGGTGGCCACCCCCAGAATTTTAAATCAACAAGAACATTGCTCCCTCATTTATCAATCCCTAGTTCTTGCCACTCTAGAATTTCAGGACTATCAAGGACCATGTTACAATTTATAAATCCTTCCATCAATGGTACACATAGTTGATCAATACTTCTACCGAGAGTGTCTTCATTCTGCACCACATCTTTGCAAGGTATGAGAATCATCTTCAATTTAAATTTACTTTCCATATTGTGGTAATATTTCCCCACGCAACTATAGGAAATACGAAATCAAGTCTCCCCTTTTGTATTACAGAAAGATATATCATAGCGAGAATTGAAAACTAGCTAGCCAAGTAATAGCCTCCTTTCTCGAAGGTGCAATCTAAATTTGATCTACAAAAAAATAATTTCGATGAACAACAACATGTCGCAACTAATGTAGATGAAAAATAAAATGATCCCATGAATATGGAGTCTCCCAACTCCACTAAATGCATGCATAATTCTAGTAGATATTGTTAACTCCCAAAATGAAACCTTCCTTTCGGCCGAGTTTTGGGTGGATATCATAGCTTTCAGTAGTATCTTCAAGTCATTTTTGAGTTTTTACATTTGAATTTTTTTTGGTTTTGGTGTGTCTTAAGAAATTTTCGATCCACAAAGTCTTCTATTTAGAAAATGTGACTGTTTACTTTCAACAGCTAACATCATGTTAAAGGGCCCATTGTGCGCTGTGGAAAGCGATAGCTTTCAGCAGCTAAGGGCGTTGTTTCATCAGTTCGAAATGCTGTGGAAAGTGACGAGGCGCGAAAAGCTCGACAGATAGTTCGCACGTGGCACGATACGGAGAGTACTTACTTTCGCGCTAAGAAATGTTTTTCAAATGGTGTGGTACGTTGTTTTTCTTCCCGCAGCTAAAGTGAATTTCCATATCAAACGGTGCGCTGTGGAAAGCGTTCACTTTCCGCAGCTAACAGGGTTTTCGGAAGATTACGCGCGCTGGCGAAAGTGGCAAGCGAGCGTAATGGTAGGCATGTTCTCCAAAATCCGCAGCTACATGAAATGCAAATCACGTGCTCATTATCCATGCATGCATGAAATTATGAGGTGATCACCCCCACGTCACAACAAGATCCGAGACATGCGCTGGTGGAAGCAAGCAATCATGGCAGATTAAGCTTGTATAACAGGATATGACAGAAA
>JZKD02S1939655.1:117381-143172 GCA_000966675.3 Picea glauca
CTTCAACATGTGGCCATAAGCTTCCCTGAGCTTCTCTTTGGAAAAAACACCTGTAAAAGTCGTCAAAAGCCTCTGAATCCTGTCCCAATGTGTTCAAATCATATCAATTAGCCAAAAATGATCATTCAATCACAGAAAACAAACATAGGCTCACCAAACCATGTCCTCGATCAATGAGGGTTTCAAGCTCCCTGGAGCTTGCTGAAACTTCAATGGTGAAAAATTTTTAGAATAAGTCTTCAAATGGCCTTGATAATAGTGCCAATGCATTCAAGACGTCTAAAAACCCCTAGCTGGGCTTTTACGGCACCTCAATCGGCCAAAAGATGAAGAAGATAGGCTTCCTGCCATTTTCCTCCTTCAAGCTTGTTGTTTCTGGTTTGCCAAAATGCACCCTTCTTGTGTGAACCTGGCTCACACGCAATATAAGGCGTAAAAACCCAGCACCGAGCGCAACCGCACCAATGATGCAAACCGTAGAATTGTTAGGGAACCTCCAACCCCTAACCACCAAGCACCTGGGCATATGGGGCATAATAGGACCACGTGCATAATAAAAAGGGCTAACCGATTTTAAAAACCGTTTTAACTCCCGCGCTCCCGTGTGATATGTGTTCACATGTTTGCGGGTCGTGTGACTGGGGGCTAGAGCTCCATTGATAATACATAAACTCCCACACACATAGAGTATGGTCACATATAACAAACCACACGACCACGGGCCGGGGCTAAGCCCCGGCCCGACCCCCCACCAAAAGCAACATACACCAAACTTAAATACATATATATTCATATATATAACAAGCAACAGGTGGTGGTACAACGGTCGGGTGGACTTTGTAAAGGAACTTGGTCCTTGGAGGAGGTCTGGGGGTCGAACCCCACGGACTCCAAAATTTTTAACAAACAAAACAACCAACCAGTACCGGGGTGCCACGTGGCAGCCCATGATTGGGCCACGTGGCACCTTACCATTCACCCAAATGATGCCACGTGTCACAATAACATTCGCCCAATTGTCAGCTAATCACAAAATGCCACATCAGTAGGTTTCATGTCACCGTATGGTCACCACATCAGCATGTACAGACTCTGGCACGTTAGCCTGTACAGACTGTATGGACTGCCCAGTCAGCATCCCTTTTTTTACCTGTTTGACATTTCGAACAGATCACGATATCTCTTGCTCCCGATGTCCGTTTGAGACAAAACAAGTTGCATTGGGTTTGTGATGATGAGGGCTACCCTCACGTCCGATTTGAGGCAATTCCGAGAACATTGATTTTTGAGCTAAAATTTGACCCCTGGTCTAGATTTTGATCACTATCTGATGTGCTAGCCTCTTATATATTATCACTGTATACTTGCTCTTCTTTTTTGTTGACAACTTCTTGTAGGTATAAGGCTTTGGGTCAAAGTGCTCAACAATGGAACATCATCAAACCTTGGATTGAGGTGGGCCTCTTTCTTATATTACACAATATTTTATATAGAATATGTTGGAACTAAGTTGATTTCTGTAGTCATACCTGTCTATTGTGGTTTACCCTTGGCCATAGAGATTTTTTCCCTTGTAATAGAAATGGCGACTCCATTGGGGAGAGATATTCCTTCTAAGGGTTGAAGTACTTTTTCTTCCCACATTGCTCTTTTTCCTTTGTGTTTCTTGTCGTATCACTGCTTGACAGATTCTCTTCACTCTGGGTCTAAGTTTCCATCCTTCTTGCCTTTGTTTGGCCTTTTTTTAAAACATATATTCTCCTTTTCCCGAACAGTCACACATAACCACTTGATGTCTCACTGCAGGATGCATATATACGCCATGTTCTCCTAAACAGTCGCGTATACCACTTCCCTTTGCTTATTTTCTTAGTTTAGTGATTGTTGGGTGATTTTTGAGGATTGTTGAGCCTTCTTAGGCCATTGTAGTGCTTGTTGAGTTTCTATAGGTTGAAAGGAAACCTGTTGGGACTTGAATTTTTGGGTGTAGTCTTTCTCTTTTTTTTTCGTCCTTGTTTTCCTTGAACCCTGGGTTGTTTGCTTGGCTACTTGGTATTATGCTTGAGTTATTTCATTTATACATAGTAGAATTTATATATCAGGTTGCTTTACAGTCCATGCATTTTCTCTTTAATATATTGAAAATACAAAAAAATAGGCATTTTGCATTGGTTATCATTTTGGTCTTTGAGCCTTTATCATTATCTTAGTTCATTTAGCGAAAGATTGCATTTTACTTTTGAATTGCAGAGTTGAAATTGAAAATTGCACTACTTTTATTAGCATATCATTCATTGAAAATTTAAAGATAGACTTTGCATTATATTCATATTCATTTTCTTGTAGAGTCATAACATCATGAGTTTTGCTTCCATAACCTTTTGAGTAATCACGACCAATAAAATTTACACTTTAAACTAAAACTGATTAGTCACGATTTTATTTTTTAGGGTGCACAAACTAGTGTAGGATTTAGTTCCTTGGAATAGGATTTTGTGAGTAAACTTCTCCAAGGCAATTAAATCAACATATGTGTCTGAGACTTGGAGTTGAGAATTCCATTGTATAATTGGTAATATCAGGAGGCTCCTCTCACACCAGAGTTAATCATGAGGTCGCGCAAAGTTAGTTGAAGGGATAACCCCTGGATACTCACCTAGTGTCAGAGATATTTCCGTGGATTTATTCGTATTGGGGTATCTTGCTAGTACCCATACCTCTGTGAGAGGCAGTGCTTTCAAGGTTTCAGGCTTTGCTACCCTGACCATACAGTGATCCAGACTTATGATTGCTCACCTATGCATTGGTTATACAGTGCTTTATTAGTTTCTTGACTTAGGTATCTCATAGGTTACTTGCAAGGGTTATTCTTCTTGTACCCTGGGTCAGATAGGGGTCGGACAACACACATCCTTTATGGAGGATTATCTCTCCGGGGGGATCTGACTGACTGGTTGTTAAGCCCACGAGGGCCCCTATAATTGATTCTCTTACCTCCAAACTTTAGTAAGGATTCCAGGTCCCTCTTGGACGAAACATAACTTCTTTAGCGAGGGAGGACACTCAACCACTTTAGCCCATTTTCATGCATATTGGTCATTTGAATTTTTGGTATTCTCTTTACTTACTAGTTGGTCTTAAGAGTTCATACTGAGTTCTCTTTATCATGGATAGTGGAGTTCCTTTGGCTCCCTCATTTTTTTCTACCCCACCCATGATGTTCATGGGGAAAAATCCATCTGCTTTTTATAACGGTATGCATAACTATGGCACTCAGTCTGCGCCTTGGGTCTCTAGTCATTCTCCTATTGATATGTCGTCGTACTTGCCATCCTATGTCTCACCTCCTTATGTGAATACAAGTTTTGTCTCTGGTGGGATTCATATCCTTCAAACACCTGTTAGAGTAGGAGGTTGGAATATTCCTTCCTACTAATCCACTATGCGAGAATTAAGTGCCCACTTAAGCAATCACTCTACTTGTTACACTCCATCCAGTTATCCTTCTTCTGTTATGTCAGTTCCTACAAACACTTTTCACATGGAAGACCTCCATCTTCCCTCTGGTGTTTCATCCTGGGGGAATTATTTTTATAGTATGGTCAACCCCCCTCATGAAGTTCCTTCATCTGGGGCTAACATATATCCTCACATGAGTAACCCTTGTCATGTCGCTTTCTCTTCGCAAGAGGCTTCCTCAATGTCGATGCCCTTACAACCCTTTATGTATCAGTATGGAGGAGGATACTATCATGTCAGATAGGGATAGGGTGTAAACCAAGATCCTTCCTGTCTGCAATTCCTTAAAACCAATCTTTCCTTGGAACTTGGTCTAAAATTCTGCAATTCACCACCACCACAAGTCCAATCACTGCGTTTGATATTGGAATTATATCACCAACCTCTGCTAGTCATGTTGGATATTGGTCGACAACCTCTGCGAGTCATGTTGAAGACCTGCAACCAACCACTATAAGTCATGTTGGGGGCACATCTCTGGTCACTTCTAGTCACACTTCACATCAATCAGCAACCTCTTCTAGTCATGTTGGGGATCTATCACCAACCTCTGCTAGTCATGTTGGAGATTTTCTACCATCCTATGCAAGTCATGCTAGGAGCATGTCACCATCCACTACAAGTTATGCTGGGGGAATTCATATGATTGAGAAGCCTAGATTTCTCAGACGTAATCCTAGATTCCTTTGCAGGATTTGTGAAGGAAGTCACCTTACTCATTTGTGTCTCGTTACTGCTGGGATATCAAAAGCGTGGGGCTCACCTAAGGACCCTTCAGGTTCCAAGGCATCTATGGTTTCACAACACTTCGTTCCTTCTTTAGTTGATACAACAGTCATGCCAATGCAATCTTTGGTTGATGCCCCTTTACCTTTAAGGGTTGATACATCCTTTGACCTTGTTGTCTCACATATCGTTCAACCTATGGTCTTGTAGATGCAATATTTGACCGAAAACTCTCCTATGTTCAGTGGTGATGAATCTCTTGACATTTTTGTCTAACATATTGTTCAACCAACGGTCGTCTCGATGCAATCTTCGACCGACAAGACTCCTATTTTTGGGGGTGATGCACCTCTTGACCATGTCATCTCACATCCTATTCAACCAATGGTTCAGGAAGTGGTTGTATCAATGCAATATTCGATCGACCCCACTCTTCTCTCGGAGAGTGACAAGTCTAAGGAAGCGGTCGCACCAATGCAATTTTTAGTCGATCTTTCTCTTCTGGTTCTGGTTCTATACCTTCTATGCCATGTCCTTAGCATTTATATTACTTCACCTTCTGAACAAGATAGAGTTTTACTCTTCCCAATTCCTCTCCCCCCATGTCTTGATGAGGTTCCCTTTGATTAGGATGGTCTTGTGGGGTACCCAATGCCTCCTCCTATGTCTTTTCCAGGAAGAGACATTATCCGATATAACATGGATACAATAACCTCCATTAGAAATTTTCCCTCATTGACTTGGAGATCTTTGGTTCTTCCCAAGAGTGTGTTGGTTCTTTGTAAGATATCGACATTCCACAAAAGGTCCGCATGGGAGCCTTGGCTTCCCCCATGGCTTGCCGCCTAGAATATTCAATACAAGTCTTAGTTAATCTCTTTTCGACTCGTCTAAAAACTGAACAGATCGCCAAGTGATTTGTCCCTTTCACACTCGTTAAAGTTGGACTTGAAAGGTCATGAGTCTTAGTTAAGCTCTTTTCTAACTCGCTATCAAAAATATAAAAGATTGCTAAGTGAACTTGTCTTTCTCACACTCGTAAATTGGATTTGAAAAGACGTCTATTTGGCACAAGTTTACCCCTTTTTTCACACCAAGTAGCCTAAAATACATAAAAAAGGAATTTTTTTGGCATTAAGTTTTGATTGCATCTCATGCCCTCGCTTGTAGTATTGAGCCTTTAGCCAGTTCTTGCTTTGCATTATAAAACATTGCCTAAGCAGTTTTTACATCCTCAACCAAGCAGAGCCTTGTTTATATCCTTCACAATTTGGCACCCTATACCCTGGAGGGAATATCACCCCAAGTGTCCATCTCCCACATGCATTCACCTACATTGAGCATAGGTACGTTCCATTGCTGGAAGTAGTTTTTCTTGCTTGCGATACTCGTTCCCTCCTCTCTATCATAGAATTCATTTGTTAAGAAAAAAAAATGATGGGCGAGAAGGGAGTACTATATTGTAATTGGCAGTAATCATGTCGCCTTTGAACAGAGCACAAAGTTATTAAGTCCTCGTGTCATCATAATTTTGGGTTTAGCATGGCCTTAGGAAGATGATCTCCCTACAGAGTTTTCTCTATCGACTGGTTACTCTTCTAGTCTCTATAGAGAATGTTATTGATGCCTCTTGCATCTAGTTGTCACATCATTGAGTCTATGCTGCCGGATTCCACCATATGTCTCATGCTCTTGTTCAAAGGGAGTCTAACAACCTGTGTCGGCCACTCCTTAGAAATATTGACTTTGCATGTCATTCATACCCTTAGTTTGTCTTAGAATCACATGATACTTTGGTCTTACCATGCACCCTGACCCTACTTTCATCATTGGTAGTCACCTTGAACCCAACAATCGACATTTCATCATTGGTCGTTGACTATGTGGTTTCCCTTGTGTTCGATGGAAAGACATCTATTCACACTTTGGGATTCGTGCAGTGTCTTGGAAACCATTATCCTTATTGGTGGTTTCCTCACCTTTGTCAACAGTTTTTCATCATTAAGTTATATTCAAAGGGTCTTTTTCGTGTACTGCTTGCATTTGGAACACGCGAAAGATGCACAGGGTCGTTGGTTCATGAACATGTTCTTTGTCCAATCTCAACCAAATCATGAAGCTCCTGCTTTGTTCCTCGTGCTGACTGATGAGAGATGTATCAATGCTCTCCTTTCAACCAGTCTCTTTCCATCGACTTCAACTCATTTATTCTGGATATTGGACCTAGAGTTTTATAAGTACCTTGAGTCTTGCAGTCATTAGTGGAAATCCCTCTCGCCATTGACAGATGGGAATACATCAATGTCTCATGATTAATGAATTTCTCAAGTTTTCGACATCGACTCCTTTTTTCACACTTTTAGAAATGTACTCGGTGCCTTGATACCTACTTTGATTATTGGTAGGTTGTCTTGTGTTTGTTAACGGTATACCTCAATGACCGGTAATCAAACGACGTCTCATCGTGTTCAACCTCAACTCATTTATTCACATGATGTAGACTTGTGCCCTTGGTGGATAGTGTAGAAGACATGAAGACATCACTATGTGGCCATAGCTTTCCTGAGTTGTTGGTCCCCCTTCATTGGACCAGTAGCTATTTGACTTCAGTGATCAAGGGAGATTAGATTGTACTCCATGATATACATATATCTTTAGATTGATTTTGAGACTGGTCTCACTGGGCCTTGTTCGTGACTATGAAAACTTTTGGCATGTAACCACATTTATATTTTCCTATTCATGGCCATGAACACTTGTTTAGTATATTCTCCACATGGATCTGCATTGTATTCTTACCAGCCATGTATCCAAAGTCAGTACATAATGTAATGAGAAATTGAGTTCGTCCAACTAGTTCCCTACCACTCCACTTCTGGGTTATTTATAATGTATTTCGGCCATCACAGATATTCCTATGATCTCACACAATAGGGGCCATCTGTTATAGCAAGATTTTCCTCACCATTTCTATCTTGCATAGAGGGCCTTTTTCCATTTCTCTATGTAGACTTATCATCCCTTTTTGATGAATCCAAAGCTAAAAATATACATTTTTCCACATATACGCTCCCTATTTGCTATGCAAGATCCATATACACTGGCTTTTCCACTACATCCCACGTACATAAGGATTTGTGCTAGAAAATACAAAATGAGGTTGGTTTCCATGTCACGATAGAAGATCTCTAATCCTTAGCCTTCCATATACTGGAAACGTTTCGACTTGGCCCTTTAGTTGCATTCTAAACGCTATAAGAGAAAAATTTAGAGATATGGAAAGAGAGAAAGCATTCAACTTCGAGAGTAAAGTTACTTTGGAGAAATTACTTCATATTGAGTCTGCATCCCTTTCTCCCTCAAGTCTGAACATAGTGTTCAACCCCCAAGCTCTTTCCCTATTGTTGAAAGAACCTCATTGACTCTCTCTTGCGAGCTTGCCTTTGGTGGAGGATTGAAGTCGTGGAGGCCTAGTTGGAAGGAAATTGGTTTCTTGGTTTCGAACCGTGTCGAAAAGAAAGTCTGTATCGTTGTCACTTTTGTTGATCAATTATTAATAGAAATACTCCTTTCCCGTCCTATTGGTATCTTAGAAATATATGATTATTATCCATGGGAGTGTTTGCAATGTTTATTAATGGATTATTCTATCTGATGTGCTAACCTCTTATATATTATCACTGTATACTTGCTCTTCTTGTTTGTTGAGAACTTCTTGCAGGTATAAGGCTTTGGGTCAAAGTGATCAATGGTGGAACATCATCAAACGTTGGATCGAGGTAGGCCTCTTTCTTATATTGCACATTAGTTTACATAGCATATGTTAGAATTGAGTTGATTTCTGCAGTCATACCTATCTGTTGTGGTTTACCATTGTCCATAGAGATTTTTTCCCTTGTAACACCTGGGATAATTTACAGGACTTAAACATTACGGAAGTAGTTGTGCATACAACAAATCAGGGCCAATATGTGGCCTTACTCTCTGATCACATTAAGGTAACTTATCTTAACGAGGTATATTCCCAAGTTTACCAACATCAAAAGGTACAATCGAATATTTTGACCCAACAGAAAATTAAAGAAGTCATTGAGCATGTTCAAGTTCTGAAATTCAATAATCTCAAACTTTGTGCATGGATGTAGGAGGTAACATCGGAAGAGACAAAACTCTATAGGAAAATGGCCCATGCCACAACATCCATCTAGGAGGGAATAAACCATGTCAAATATCTCTCCAAGTTGGTCACTATTGACATAGGGGCAGACCCGGGGTTCAAGTCTTGAGAGTGTACCAACAAAACCCCGACTATCGACCCTTTCCGCAACACCTTCAAAGCAGGTGTAATATCACCTGAGGTAGAAGAAGGGGGGGTTACAAGACACAGGTGTTTGTAACCAAGCTGGGACACAGATTTGTGATAGTAACACTTCACAGGGGTTTCGTTAATGCTTAGGAAGTGACATGCATTAGTTTATTCCCCTTATTAACATCACAGAACATAATATACGATAGATCTAGCGCAGTAATAACAAAATATTATGCACTTTAAACACTTAGAACTTAGCACTGAGGATCAGATCTAGCATTTAACATAAGCAAAGCATTCAAGAAACACATACATATCCATTACACATCTAATATAAGAACAAAGAAAAACATAAAAGAGATAACATTTCACAAAGCACACCATGAAACACTAGATATATGTGGTTCACCCTAGTGTGGGGATACGTCCACCAACAGTTTTGGCTCTTTTATTATGTTCTCGAATCTTACATTCATTCACTCCTATGCACTAGTCCACAAAGTTGAGCTTCGCACCAGACAGGGGATCTGTGCACTAAGCACTAGATCCTTCTTCCAAATCTAGGTCAATGCACAGAGCCAACTATCTATCGAGCACAAAGCCTCAATGCACATACAATCCTTTGCACAAAGAAACTCAACTACTTTCACTTAGCTCCAAGACTACTACTTCTACAATACATTCTTCTTTATTTATTCTTTTACAAACCCTTACAATAGGGCCAATCATGGGGAGAAACCATGGGTCAACATCCCATAAACCCATTACAAAAACCTTAGAAGACCCCTTACTAGGTCCACATAGCTTGCAAAATAAGTGATATTTGTGATCTCATCTCCGCTTAGGAGATCCTTCTTCGACCATCGTGTCGAAGTACAAAAGTGGGAAAAATTTGACCAAGGTTTCCTCAAAACATGGTTGAGGGCCAACAAGCCCCCAACACTCACCTGTGACTCATCCTGAGTCACTTAGGTCTGGAGAATGTTGCTTCGAAGGCCTCGAGCTCAACTCGAGCTGCCTCAACTTGCTTCTTCTCCTGATCCTCCTTCTTAGCTAGCTCCTAGATCATCTTCTCTGTAACAGGCCCTTTCAGGCATTGTTCTATTGTTGCAACCACTTGGTCTAGTTGTGATCCTTGTCCATCAATATATTTAAACACCTTGCAGGATTCATCCTACATAGGTTGTAGCTTCAGTGTGACTTCCATTACCTTACCCTGGAGGGAAGTGATCTATTGTTGTACCGCACACTGCTCCTAGGATCTCTTCATTATTTCTCACGCGGTGAGCAACTTCGTCTGCACCTGCATGGAAAATTCCTGATGTTGCACCTCCTATAATTGTGCTTACAACTTCCTTAGCTCTTTATCCTTGACGAGGCATTCATATGTCTGGGCGCTTCTATCACTTAACTATTTCCATTCTGAAGCAAGGGATATTATTCTTACTACTACGTTTTTAGCGATCTCCTCCCTTTGGTCATGCACCTCCTATGGGGTTCTCAGTATTCTTTGGGCCTCCAATTCTGTTATCCTGGCTTGAAGTTGCTGGATGATCTTTCTGAGCTTCACTACTTGAGCTTCGACCGACTCTTTCTCCTCCTTTTCCAAGCCTGGCACAGGGAAATATGATTTACTCACAACTTCTTTGAACATGGGCCGCTCTACGAGCATCTTCTCTTTTTCTCTCTATAGTTGGGATTTTTCCTCCTGAAAATTTGCCTGGAGCTTAGTTTTCCCTCTTTCCTAGGCTGCAACATTTTCCTGCACTGCTCGTAATTGCACTAGGACATCGACCTTCTCCTTTTTTAAGGCTTTTGTAGCCTTTTTCTTCTCTTTCTACCTCTATGGAACCGACTTCTATTGCATCCACAATCCTTCTCAATTGGGCTGGTTCATCCCCCAATTCTACAGTCTATGATGAGGAAGGTGCAGATGGCACAATAGGTAATGCACAAGCCAAGTGAAAAACTTGTTGTACTTCCTTCAATTCCTTATCAATTCTTTCGTATAGCTCCTCTGACGTCTCTCTTTATCTCTACAAGATGTCCTCGAAAGCATCCTCCATAGCTCTACAGACCAGATTAATGCCATCTTCAGTAAGAGTGGCCTCCAACTTGGGCTCATTAGCGTGCCTCTTCTTCCTAGCTGAAAGTTTCTTCGGAGAAACCTTGCTCTTCTGCAATGTCACTGTCCTAGTAGGGGGGTATTCAAGTGGTGTAGCTTCACCTCATTATTGCTCTTCTACTCTTTCATCTCCCCTTCCCTATCATTTTTCTTCATCTTCTCCTCCTCCTGGCGATCTAGACCCATTATCTTCATAAGCATTGTCCTCTTCATCACTCTTTATATCCTGAACTTCCTCCTACTTTTTCTTCTTCGTCATCCCACTGTACTGTCCGACATGCTCAACTCATGTGACTATGGGGCTTCCTATGGTGTTAGTTTCAGATAGTTCTGCATCAATGACAAGTACAAGAAATTCCTTCAGCCACTCCTTTGTAATCTACTCCATATCTTCATCTGTCAATTTGTAGCACGATTGTAGCTCTTCCCGGTTCTCGTCTATGCACGGTGATGTAGATTAAATGAGGATCATCGTGAAACTTTTCTATTGGTCGGTACTGGTGCAGGTTGTGGGGTGTCATGCACAGAAATGATTCGATGGTTGTTGGCATAGGAGCATACCAGGGGTTCAATGCTTGACAATGCACCAACAAAACCTTGACTATCGACCCTTTCAGAAACACCTGCGAAGCAGGCACAGTCTCACCTGAGGTAGAAGCAGGGGGGGTTACAGGATGCAGGTGTTTGTAACTAGGCTGGGACACATATTTGTGATACTAACACTTTGCAGGGGTTCTGTTAATGCTTATGAAGTGACATGCATTAGTTTATTCACCTTATTAACATCGCAGAACATAATCTAAGATAGATCTAGTGCAATAATAACAAATGATTATGCACCTTAAACACTTAGCACTTAGCAATGAGGATCAAATCTATCATTTTAACATAAGAAAAGAATTCAAGAAACACATACATATCCATTACACATCTATTCAAATAACAAAGAAAAACATAACAGAGATAACATTACACAAAGCACACCATGAGACACCAGATATACGTGGTTCACCCCAGTGTGGGGATACGTCCACCAACCGCTTTGCCTCTTTTATTATGTGCTTGAATATTACATTCATTCACTCTTATGCAATAAGCCATAGAGTCGAGCTTCACACCAGACAGGAGATCGACGCACTAAGCACTAGATCCTCCTTCCAAAACTAGGTCAATGCATAGAGCCAACTATCTATCTAACACAAAGCCTTAATGCACATACATTCCGTTGCACAAAGAAACTCTACTACTTGCACTTAGCTCCAAGACTACTACTTCTACAATACATTCTTCTTTATTTATACTTTTACAAACCCTTACAATAGGGCCAAACAAGGGGAGAACCCATGGGATGACATCCCATAAACCCATTACAAAAACCCTAGAGGACCCCTTAATGGGTCCACATATCCCACAAAATAAGTGACATCCATGATCTCAGCACCGCCTGGGTGCTCCTTCTTCAACCATAGTGTCGAAGTGCAAAAGTGGGACAAATCTGACCAAGGTTTCCTCAAAACTTGGTCGAGGGTCAACATTCACTCAGATATTTAACTTCTGGGATCATTCACAGAGTCCTCTTGATCTCACTATGCTCTATGATTAGGTTTGAGAAGTTTAGGATGAGGTCACGCAACGTAAACATGATTTGGGTTCCTTGTGTGCTTTAGAACACGTTTTTGCGATGAATGGAATTGCAACAAGAACGAAAGAGATCATTGTAGCTCAGGTTGAGAAAAAAATATTTTAGAGATGATCACACCCATGGGAGATAAGGCTTTGATATTGTATACATAGCTCTTAGATTCACATGTTTTTTTCATCCTTCTCATAAATAAACTCAACAACATAGACCTGGCAACCTCTCAGGTCACAATTGTGGAAGCTGACGAAAATGATTAGTTTACACAAGAGCTCCAGGGATACTTTAATGAGTTTGAGTTCCAATTTAAGGATTTCATGGAGGAAATGGATAACACTATTTCATCCATTGAGTTTATTATTCCATGAAGTTGTTGGCTCAAGGATAAGCCAAGTAATAGTGGTAGGGGCTCATTGGTGCCCAAAGTTTTTGGTTCATTTCACGCATGCACAAACAAAGTTGTGCATGCTCATTCTGAGATTTGTGAATGCCTAAGCTAATGCGCAAAGAGTGACAAGAAGTGGGCACCATACAAAGTTTTGATATTGCATTCCAATATTGAAGTATACCAAGTGTGTGCCCATCTAGGTTTTTGATAGTTGTTTTAGAAATCAAGAATATGCATGTAGGAATCAAGAAATGAGTCATAAGAAAATATTATCCATTTATTAATTCCAACAACACAAGGGAATGTGGAGATGACTAAAGGATAGTTGGGGAGGCAGTTAATATTTCCCTAATTCCTAAGGCTACATGGACTGCAAGAAGGTTCCAGAAGCATGCAAGGAAGTTTGTTAGTAGAACGAGTGGAATAGATAAAAAAGAGACAGAGCTCCCGAGCATAGAAAGGTATAAAATAAATCAATGACAACAAAGTAGATTTAGATGGTTAGATTATGAAAGATTGAGACACTTTCATAGAGGATTCAGTCAATCATAATGTTTTCATCTCAATCTGATGCTTTCTAATGTTGTAATGCTTCTAAATGTAAATCTAAGTCTATGATGTGTATGCGATCCAAGAGGACGTGCCTTGCACAATGTGTTGTATTTCTGAGGAACTATCTAAAGAATATATGAATCTTTGATGTTGTTTAAAATAGTCTTCTTAATCTATGTTGTGTGTTATGGAATGAAATAAATAATAAAGTTTTGGCAGTTTTGATCTATTTTTTGTCTATCATGTCTTATTTGGATATGTGTGTCTATTGTTTTACTTATTAGCACAGTAAGTCGTTGGATATGGAGCATATGAATGTCATCCCATATGGACCCTAGTTTGTTTAGTTCTTCATCCATGACACAAGACCTTATGGTCTTTGTTATCCCCTATGTGTCATGGTTGAGACTTTCCTCAGCCTTGGCTGAGGATTGATATGTTGATTCTCTAGGGGTTTTTTTGGTCAACTTTAGATGAACACTAGGTGTAAACTCCCCAACATTAAGAAGGATGCATGCAAGTGTGGATAAAAACACTAACACTAGAATAAAGTATTCAATTATTTAAATATGCATATAAATATTGAGTATATAAAGTATTCCTTTTAGAAGATGAAGAAGTTTTGGGAGCTAAAATATTATTTTGTTGCATGGCCTTGAATTCAAATATTCTAGTTTTGACTAGCACTTGGATTCAACATGCTCAAGTTGATGCAGGAGCATCACCAACACATCAAGCGAGCCAACGCGGAAGCAAATGGACAGCTGGATAAGCCAACACAAAGTTTTGAAAACACCTTGGAAGTTGTTGCGCGAACATTAATGTGAATATTTAATGAAGCGTACTTGTATATTGTAAATGGAACTCAAGCCTTTAAGCTCTCATCCTTAGTAGATAGAGGCATTTAAGATAGTTAATGCAGGTAGATAGAAATTAAATTCTAGAATAGACAGTTGTAGAGCACAAGAGGGAAACGGGATATAGACACCCTTATTGTGCATTGTAACATTATTGTGAAGAAGATGAGAAAGAACAAGTAGAGAGCTGTGTAAGAACACCCATGTACAGATATTTGAATTAATAGAAGAAAGATTTGATTTAAATTCATGGTTTGTTTTGTTCTCTGTGTATTGACGTTGATGTGCTCATGAATGTTTGCTTCCTGTTATACATTTTCTTTTATATGCTGTGTATATGATTTCATGTTTGAATTGAAGTCTGAGGGGAAGAAGGAATGAGTTTCAATTGTTTCTCTATTTGAGCCAGTGAATTCCTGCAAGGAGTGCAGTTGAAGTGTCCGCAAGGAGTGCGTTGACAGAGGGTTCAGTTAGAGACAAATTTTGTTCTCATTTTCTCAAAAGTGCAATTGGACACCAGGAGCCATGCAAGGAGTGCTTCGGTCGAGTGAAGTTCAGGGTTGCGAACTTGAGCGAGCGTTTTAAGACTGCTGCTGCTGGTGGGCACAGAGTCGAAGGAGCTTCAACACTTTGACGTGGTTGAAGACTTGCCGCAAGGAGTACGTGCAAGAGTTTCTTTCTGAGAACTTGAAGTCGTGGGAAAAGCTCAGGAAGGATAGGCCATTGAGTTCGACGAAGGATAGTGTAGTGAGTTGGTGTGTGAAGTGTTCAAGCAAGCATTGCAAGGTTGCACGCAGATGAACAAGTTTTCACGAAAGGAAGATTTAGTTCAATTTTCAGAAGTCATCTGAGAAGAAATAGGCGGTCGATATTCTCCGAGGAGAATTTGCGACAATCTGAGCACCATCAGATCTTGCAGATGTGCAAGGGAGATACAACAGAGTATTCTCAAAAGGGCTAAAAGCTCAGGAGGGGTAGAGCCATTGATTAGGACCACGAGGGTCGTTGGATCTACACGTATATCGTGGATCGGGGTTTTGTGGATTGAAACTCCAAATTCTTACAACGGGAATTGTGATATCGCGATACGCGATATCCCGACAGGTATGAGTACAGCGTGTGGGGCCACAGGAGTCAGAGTGGAGGAAAGGTGGCACATATTATCGGGATCTCATAGTGAGAAGTCTCAAAGCTTGTGTATTAGGATTCGTGATCCCATGAAGTCTGAAGTCCCGACGAGATAAGGGACCGTTGAAAAGTCAAAGTCGCGAGCTCATCGGAGTCTCGGCGCATTGGGGGTCGGGAGTCAGTAATCAAGTCGCTCGACGTCGCGAGTGCCGAAATCGTGATAGAGAAAGTCCCGATAGGAAACGGGAACAGGTCATTGTTGACCTGTATCAGCGTTCGGGGATTCGTAGAACCAACGCCCAACCACTGAGCTTTGGACTCGCAAAGTCGCGGGTTCCGATCCTCCAATAGGTAAAGGGAGGGGATCGCATGGAGATTTCTGTGGGTGAAGATTTCCTGATAGGTAAATAGAGGAACCTTAGAGTTCTTCAGGCCAAAAGGAAGAGAAGATCCTGTGAGCGGACGTGCCTATGGTTGCGCCTATGTCAAAGTGGTATCAGAGCGCAAAAGGATTCTTTTATTTCTGTAGCAGAGAAGAGAAAGATAAATTCACTATGTCACCAAGAAGAGATAGGTAGTCACCCGATCCAGAGGATAGGGAAGTGCAGCGACCAAGAGGCAGGAAGATGGCAGATCCAGCCATAGAGAGACAAATGCATGATCTCTGAGCAAGACTCGAAGACATGGAGACAGTGCAAAGATGCACAGCCAGTGCAGGGGATCTAAGTGATTCCGATAGTGAAATAGAGGCTGAATGTGAAGAATAAGTTGTAGTCGAAGATGCATCAAACGAGCGTTTGATCAAAGCTATTGCCAGGATGGGTGCAAGAGCAAAGATGGACATTCCAGTTTATGAGGGAAACTTGGATGCAGAGGAGCTTCTAGACTGGACTAGAGCTCTGGATACATACTTCGACTATGAATATGTTGAAGAAGATAAGAAAGTCAATCATGTTGTCACACGCTTGAAAGGACATGCAACATTGTGGTGGGATGAGCTACAAGCTGACAAATGCAGCAAGGGCAAGCAGAAGATCAAGAGCTGGGACAGGATGATTGCAAAGATGAAGGCGAAATTCATCCCGAGAGACTATCAAATTAGTCTGTTCAGGAGGATGCAAAAATTGAGACAGAACCTAATGACAGTGAAGGAATACACTGAAGAATTCTACAGACTGAACATCAGGGCAGTTCATCGGGAGAGCGATGATGAAAAGGTTGCCAGATACATGAATGGCCTGAGATATGATATCCAGGACGAGATGAGCATGGTTACAATATGAACGGTCGAAGATGCTTATCAGATGGCTCTGAAAGCGGAAGAGAAGCTGAGCCGAAAGAAGAGTCAGAGGGGCCAAGGCAGAAGTCATCCCAGAGGCAAAGTAGTTGCCCAGGAAAAATATCACAAGCCCAAGGAAGACTGGAAGAAACCTCAGACTCATATAGAGAGAGGTGGAACCTCACAGTGAGGGAAACAATATCCTAAACAAAGAGGACAACATAATGAGAAAAAAGGAGATTATGGTGATAACAACAATTTTCCTCGTACTAGAGGTAGAGGAAGAGGAAGAGGTGGAGTAATCACATGCTTCACATGTGGAAGGAATGGGCACAAGTCTTACGAGTGTCCAGAGAAAAAGAAGGACATTGGAGAAGCTCACATCACCGAAGCGCAGAGGTAGGATGTTGAGGCCGAAGACACTGAAGGCGGAAGATCGCTCATGATGCGAAAAGTCCTTTTGACACCCGAGAAGGAGGTGGAAAGTTCAGTCCAAAGGACCAGACTTTTTAGGACTGCTTGCAAGACCAAGGATAGGGTATGCAAGGTCATAGTAGACAGTGGTAGCACAGACAATCTCGTATCTACAGAGATGGTAGAGAAGCTGGAGCTGGAGACGACTGATCATCCAAGCCCATACAGAGTTTCATGGCTACAGAAAGGACACCAGGTAACTGTTACTAAACAATGCTTGGTCGAATTTAAGATAGGGGGATATAATGATAAGATATTATGTGATGTCATTCCTATGGATGTTTGTCATCTATTGCTGGGTAGACCATGGCAATATGACAGAAATGTGATTCATGATGGGCGGATGAACACATACACCCTGGAGAAGAATGGGAGGACACACATGTTGCTTCCGATTAAGGATAAGGAGGTGAAGTTGGAGGTAAGCAACACGGTACTTCTCATGAGTCGGAAGGAACTTCTTATAGAGGTTAAGAAGAAGGAGGATCCACAATTCTTTGTGGACAAAAAGCCGAGGATTGTTCTGCCTAGCACAAGAGTGGATGATTTGCCAGAAGAAGTTCAGGAACTGCTGGAAGAGTTCACTGACATCATAGTGGATGAATTACCTCGTTCATTGCCACCGATGAGGAGTGAGAGTCATCATATCGATCTCATACCAGGAGCCAGTTTTCCAAAAAAAGCTGCGTACAAATTGACGCCACAAGAAAATGAAGAGGTTAAGAGGCAAGTCCAGGAGTTATTGGACAAAGGGTCGGTCAGGGAAAGCTTGAGTCCATGTGTTGTTCCAACAGTACTCAGTCCGAAGAAAGACAGAGGATGGAGGATGTGTAGTGACTCGAGAGTGATAAACAAGATAACCATCAGGTACAGATTCCCATTACCGAGGATGGATGATCTGATGGATTGCTTGAGTGGAGAAAAATATTTTTCAAAGATTGATTTGAAAAGCGGATATCACCAGATTCGCATGAGAGAAGGCGACGAATGGAAGACAATGTTCAAGACAAACGAGGGTTTGTATGAATGGTTTGTTATGTCATTTGGCTTAACAAATGTTCCAAGTACCTCCATGAGGTTAATGAACGAAGTCCTGAGGGAGTTCATCGGAAAATTTGTCATTGTGTATTTGGATGACATACTGGTTTACAGTAAATCAGTGGCAAAACACTTGAAGCATTTGGCTACAGTGATGCAGAAGCTACAACAGGAGAAGTTGTTGATAAATATGAAGAAATCGTCGTTCATGAAGACAGAGCTCATTTACTTGGGGTTTGTTATTTCTGCAAATGAGTTGAGGATGGATCCAGATAAGGTGGAGGTAATCAAGAATTGGACATCACTGAAGAATATCTTTGAGGTGAGAAGTTTTCACAGATTGGCTAGTTTCTACCGAAAGTTCATCAGGAATTTCACTGGAATTAGCACAACAATGATGGATACAGTGAAGACATGACATAAGTCTTTTCACTGGACAACAGAGGCTGAGAAGAGTTTTAACCTGTTGAAGAGGAATATTACGGAACAACCAGTGTTGGTGTTGTTGGATTTCCTGAAGACATTTCAGGTGAAATGTGATGCAAGTGGATTTGCAATTGGGGCAGTCTTGAGTCAAGAAGACAGGCCGATAGCATACTTCAGCGAGAAGCTGAATGAAGCAAAATTGAAATACTCCACGTATGATAAGGAGTTTTATGCTATCATACAGGCATTGAAGAAATGGAGGCATTACTTGATTCCGAGAGAGTTTGTATTGTACAGTGACAATCATGCATTGCAGTTTGTGACTCAATAGGAAAAGTTGAATCAGAAACATGCCAAATGGGTTGAGTATATGCAGAATTTCACTTTTGTGATTAAGCATATTTATGGTACTGCTAACAAAGTGGTTGATGCTTTGAGCAGGAAGCATTTGTTGTTGCAGGAGTTCAGAGTCAAAACATTGGGTTTTGATGATCTCAGGGACATGTACGCAGATGATCAAGATTTCAGAGAAGCATATGAAGTAGCTAAGAATCCAGTTCTCAGAGATAGAAACCCATGGATAGAGTATGTGATCCAGGAAGGGTTGTTGTTCAAAGGCAATCAACTGTGTATTCCAAAATGCTCCATGAGGGAGAACTTGTTAAAGGAGAAACACAGTGGAGGATTGGCAAGGCATTTTGGTCATGACAAAACTTTCACGAAGCTGAATGAGTCATATTTTTGGATGGGAATGTGAGCATATGTCAAGATATTTGTAGACAGATGTAGATTTTGCTAGAATTCGAAGGGGAGGAGACAGAATGCAAGATTCTATCAAACATTTCCCATACCAGAATAGTCGTGGGATGCGATAAGCATGGATTTTGTATTGGGGTTGCCAAGGACACAAAGAGGTGTTGATTCAATATTTTTGTTAGTGGACAGATTTTCCACGATGGCACACTTCATTCCATGCCAGAAAACCAGTGATGCAACTCACATTGCAAACTTGTTTTTCAAAGAGGTCATTCGACTTCATGGTTTGTCGAGAAGTATAGTTTCAGACCGAGATACAAAATTCATAGGGCATTTTTGGAGGACCTTATGGAAGAAGCTGGGAACTAACTTGGCATTTAGTTCAACTTATCATCCTCAGACGAATGGACAGACAAAAGTGGTAAAAACAAGTCTGGGAGACTTGCTGAGGAGCTTGGTGACAGAGCACCATAGCCAGTGGGACCATATATTACCACAGGCAGAGTTCGCGTATAACCACTCAGTGAATCGAAGCACAGTCCAGAGTCCATTTCATATTGTATATGGCATGTAGCCGAGGGGAATTTATGAACTGAGGGATTCAGAGAAGACTGCTACTAGCAGCGCTAGTGCGGAAAATTTCGCAGAGGCGATGAAAGAACTTCATAGCCAGGTGAAGGAGCGACTGCTGAAATCAAGCCAGGAGTATAAACACAGAGCCGATCAGCATAGGAGACAACTTCAGTTTGAGGTTGGTGATCTGGTTCTGGCACACTTGAGGAAAGAAAGGTTCTTGAGAGGAACAAACAATAAGTTGAAGATGAATAAAATCGGACCATGTAGGGTCTTGAAGAAATATGGGGTGAACGCGTATGAAATTGAATTACCCGATGGGATCGGAATATCTTCGATATTCAATATCTTCGATATTCAATATCTTGGATTTGTACTCATATAGAGCTGGAGAAGCAGAGACTGGAGATGAGAAACCAGTGATCCAGTGGACGAAACAGATGCCAATTGAAGAGAAGCCACAGATGGAGTGCATACTGGACAAGAGGACTGGTAAGAGGACCAGGCGAAAGCAATACTTCGAGTATATGGTGAAGTGGAAGAATCATCCAGTTGAAGATGCCAGCTGGGAGACTGAACCAGAAATACAGAAGCATGGATAGACCGTGCAGGAGCTCATGGACAGGGGCCCATGAAATTTTTCAAGCGAGGGAGTATGATGCAAGAGCATCACCAACACATCAAGTGAGTCAGCGCGGAAGAAAATGGACAGCTAGATAAGCCAACACAAATTTTTGAAAACACCTTGGAAGTTTTTGCGCGAACATTAATGTGAAGATTTAATGAAGGGCACTTGTATATTGTAAATGGAGCTCAAGACTTTAATCTCTCGTCCTTAGTAGATAGAGGCATTTAAGATAGTTAATGTAGGTAGATAGAAATTAAATTCTAGAATAGACAGTTGTAGAGCGCAAGAGGGAAACGGGATATAGACACCCTCATTGTGCATTGTAACACTATTGTGAAGCAGATGAGCAAGAACAAGCAGAGAGCTATGTAAGAACACCCATGTACAGATATTTGAATTAATAGAAGAAAGCTTTGATTTAAATTCATGGTTTGTGTTGTTCTCTGTGTATTGACGTTGATGTGCTCATGAATGTTTGCTTCCTATTATACATTTTCTTTTATATGCTGTGTATATGATTTCATGTTTGAATTGAAGTCTGAGAGGAAGAAGGAATGAGTTTCAATTGTTTCTCTATTTGAGCCAGTGAATTCCTGCAAGGAGTGCAGTTGAAGTGTCCGCAAGGAGTGCGTTGACAGAGGGTTCAGTTAGAGACAACTTTTGTTCTCATTTTCTGAAAAGTGCAATTGGACACCAGGAGCCGTGCAAGGAGTGCGTCGACCGAGTGAAGTTCAGGGTTGTGAACATGAGCGAGTGTTTTAAGACTGCTGCTGTTGGCGGGCGCAGATTTGAAGGAGCTTCAACACTTCGACGTGGTTGAAGACTTGCCGCAAGGAGTACATGCAAGAGTTTCTTTCTAAGAACTTGAATTCATGGGAAAATCTCAGGAAGGATAGGTCGTTGAGTTCGTCGAAGGAAAGTGCAGTGAGTTGGTGCGTGAAGTGTTCAAGCAGGCGTTGCAAGGTTGCGCGCAGACGAACAAGTTTTCACGAAAGGAAGACTTAGTTCAATTTTCAGAAGTCATCTGAGAAGAAACTGGCGGTCGGTATTCTCCAAGGAGAATTCGCGACAATCCGAGCACCATAAGATCTTGCAGAGGTGCAAGGGAGATAAAACAGAGTATTCTCAAAAGGGATAAAAGCTCAGGAGCGGCAGAGCCGTTGATCAGGACCATGAGGGTCGTTGGATCTACACGTATATAGTGGATCGAGGTTTCGTGGATTCAAACTCCAAATTCTTGCAACGGGAATCGCGATATCCCGACAGGTACGAGTACAGCATGTGGGGCCACAGGAGTCAGAGTGGAGGACAAGTGGCACATGTTATCGAGATCTCGCAGCGAGAAGTCTCGAAGCTTGTGCATCTGGATTCGCGATCCCACGAAGTCCGAAGTCCCGACGAGATAAGGGACCGTTGAAAATTCAAAGTCGCTAGCTCATCAGAGTCTCGGTGCATCGGGGGTCGAGAGTCAGTAATCAAGGCGCTCGACATCACGAGTGCCAAAATCGCGATAGAGAAATTCCCGATAGGAAACGGGAAGAGGTCAGTGTTGACTTGTATTGGCGTTTGGGGATTCATAGAACCAATGCCCAACCACTGAGATTTGGATTCACGAAGTCGCGAGTTCCGATCCTCCGATAGGTAAAGGGAGGGGATCGCACAGAGATTTCTGTGGGTGAAGATTTCCCGATAGGAAAATAGAGGAACCTTAGAGTTCTTCGGGCCGAAAGGAAGAGAAGATCCTGTGAGCGGACGTGCCTGCGGGTGTGCCTGCGTCACATGTCCACCAAAAAAACCATAGGTTTCATTGACTTTTTCTTCGTTCTCTTGGAGGACAATTCATTGGACTTTGAATATGGAGGATTTTTTTTGTTTTTGGCTAAGTCTTGGAGGTAGACTCACCAACTTGAACAAAATATTTTTTCTATTTGTACAAACTTTTTTGTTTAGCTTTGGAGTTACGAGTCACAAAAGATTGATTCTTAAAGCCAAAAATACCATCTAATTTCATAAGATTACACTATTCTTTCGTAAGATGCTCACAAAGAATCTCAAAAGAGGGAATTTTAAACTCATCTCAAAGTTCATCTATAGTAGAGTAAAACATAGAAGAAAATACTTAAAAATGAACTTTTAGCTAGGATAGAATCAAGAAAATGCACTTGCTATATTTTTTTTTATTTTCCACGCCCTTTCATTTATGCCACTAGTAACATAAATTTGGAAAGATAATATTCAATGGAAGCATGCTCATCAATACAAGTGATGAAATTTTTTCTTTGAATTGTAACCAAATAAGGAAGCCAACTTGTCCCATATATCTTTTGCATATTTACATTTAGAAATATGAAACAAAAAAAACATCTGAAACATGAAAGCCAATCAAACCCATGTCTTCGTCAAGTTTGTTTGAATATGAAAATCTCTTAATTTCTTTGGTAAACACTACATGAACCTCAACTAACATTTTCCAAATCCCTTTATATTATTGTTTCATCTTGAGTTTCCATCTGTAGTAATTATGGGGAGTTGGGAGCTCAATATTCTCCCATTCCACCATTTTATCCATAGAAAATACAAGAAAAATAATAATCTCTAAATTATGTTGTTTGTATAAAAAAAATCTCGAGTTTAAAATCCCAACCCTTTTCATCCATAAACACTATATAGCCACACAAAACCTTTGATAGAAGAAAAAATTAATTATATAAGATATATAATTCTATGGCCATAAAAATTCTAATGTTTTTACCAAGCCATTCCAAATAAGACTCTACTAACCTTAGAGAAAAAAAGTCATTGAAATGAGTTCCAAAGAAAAATTTAAGTACCTACTAACATGGCTTCTCAAATTATGGACCATACTGATCACAATACGAAATCTTTGCATATTTTGCTTCAAATTTCAAAAGCGATTCGATCCTGAGCCACTTAATCAATTCAGACCAACAAGACCTTGACATTGATTCTGTTAATTTATTCATCGTACCGATCTCAATATAGAGCATTATTAGGCCCCTATATTTCAACTAGTAGCCAGAAGAAAGATCCAAACTGCATAGACTCTCAAGGTTAATGACAAAGTTGTTGTCTCTCGAATCTACAATGCACAGGGAAACTGTGTGCAACGTAGTGACAAATACTGCGCGCCACAAAAATTTGTGACTGAACTTCACAAGACTTACCGTGTAGTGCATAGACTGCACAATTTACTGCACGTTGTGATAAACACTTAATGAACAATTTTCTGACACATAAATAAGCACAATGATATACTTAGCATATAAACTTAGAAATACACATGAGTATGACAATACTCAAAATACTTGATATATATTAAACTTCGATGATGTGCGTTAATAAAAAATAAAATACTGAGTCGAGCTTCAGCTCCAATGACTTCTTAGACTTCTGCAACTTACAACCACACATAGAGATTTTGATCTAAGACTTCTTTGACTACCTTGAACTGTTATTGTTGCTTCTCTTTGTTCTTCTACCTCTCTGTATGTCGACTACTTACAGACTCTGTATTATAAATTCTTATACTAAGACTTCTTACAGAAGCTAATTGACTTAACATTTAAGACACAAATAAATTCGACTGACTCTTACCTACTTAACTAGACTCTAGAAAGATTAAGATCGACTCCATTTAATAGCTCCCTCGCTTCCCAACTTACTAATAATAAGCTTGCGTAAACATGCAGCTTTGTATTTGTACATAGAGTGATAGACATATTGACCAATGAATGACAGACTGACCAACTGATTGACTGACAAATCAATGGAGACATAAGTCTCTACAACTTGTAATTACTATTTCCAACACTCCCCCTTAATTATAAGTGGGTGTGATTTACAAAACTTTACATCAAAAATTGAATTGACCTGCAAAACTCTAAACCGATCTCTTTTTTATTTTCCAATTCTCTGATAAAATGATACCTTGTATCAATATGTTTGGTTTTCTTATGAAATACATGATTCTTTGATAACATAATGACTGAATTGTTGCCACAAAGTATTGTTGTTGGTTCATGTTGTTTCTGTAACAAATCTTTTAACATTGTTCTCATCCAAATTGCTTGACAAGTTGCGCTTGTAGCTATGATGTAGTCTACTTCTTCTAAAGAAAGAGACACAATGGGATTCTTCCTTGATTCCCATGATACTATACATGTTCCAAAATCAAATGTGTACGCATAGGTACTTTTTTTTCCATCTATGATACCTCCACAATCACTATCTGTGTATCCAATAAGTTTAAAATCTTCTAAAATAGAATACTTGATGTCAAAATCTTTTGTTCCATTCACATATCTCAGAATTCTCTTTCCTACCTTCCAATGTGATTCTTTTGGAGTTTCCATTAACCTTGAAATTAGGCTCACTCCATACATAATATCAGGCCTTGTTGATGTTAAATACATAAAAATTCCTACCATTCTTTTAAACATTGTGGGATCCACCTTGGACCCTTCATCTTCCTTGCTTAACTTCATTCCTTTTATGGAAGGCGTTGGGGCTGATTTGTCATTTATCATGTTGAATATTTTCAAAATTTCATGCGCATACTTAGATTGTGAGAAAAATATACTCATTTTGGATTGGTGAAATTCAATACCAAAAAAATATCTCATAAGCCCAAAATCATTCATTTCAAACTCATCTTTCATGAATGACTTAAATTCTTCTATGCCAAAATCACCTATAAAAAACAAATCATATACATATAAGAAAACAATTAACCTGTTATCTTGATTTGATGTATAGTGTTTGATCACTTTCACTTCTCTAAAATCCATTATGTGTGAGATAAGAATCTATCTGATTGTACCAAGATCTGGGAGCTTTCTTTAATCCATACAGTGCTTTCTTCAACCAATACACTTTGTTTTCTTGTCCTAGAACCTCATAGCCTTGTGGTTGTTCCACATCTACTTATTATTATAAATGTCCATTTAAAATTGTTGACTTTACATCCATCTGATAAACTGACCATTTGTTTTGCGTGACAACAGCTAACACAGTTCTGGCTATGTCCATGCGTATAACTAGTGAAAATGTTTCATTGAAATCAATTCCAGGTTGTTTTGTAAAACCTCTTTCAACTAATCTTGCCTTGTGCTTCTGCACATTTACTTCTACATCTTGTTTGGTCCTATATATTCATTTGACACTTATAACATCCTTGTCATTAGGTATATGTACCAACTTCCATGTCTGATTTTTCTCTATGCATTTTATTTCTTCATCCATCGCTTGATCCCATACATCATGTTTCACAACTTCTTCAAAAGTTAATGGATCATCTATTTGTAAAAATAAAGAAAAAACAAAAAATGAATTTGTTGTGTCCTCAATATAGATG
>JZKD02S1939655.1:202802-214270 GCA_000966675.3 Picea glauca
AATAGCTACTCATTAATACCCACAAAAACAAAAATATAATTTATATATAAGCATGGGTAATTGTAAGGGAAGGATGATTCTCGTCCCAACCTAATTCCTCAACTTGAGTAAATGACCCTCCGATCCCACAAAACTTAAACTAACACTAGTCTCAAGTAGAAAGCACACCATCCAAACCCTCACCACTCATAAATATGTCAAGACTCTCAAACAAGTTTGTATATCCATTAAACAACCAATAACCCCATATTACAACCACAATCTCGTACCCATTTATTCAAGGAAATTCCCAACCCAAAATTAGGAAGGAATTCCAACCCTCCAACACATGGGGAAAACAAAAACCAAAAATCATAGGAATATCACAACCAAGGCTGTTATTATATAACAATAGATATTCAAAGTGTATCTAAGATCTTCCAAATCAACTAGTAAAGTACACATCTTTGTAATAGGCTAAAGGGCCTAGTTATATAACCTCCTTCAAAACTTGGCCATGGCTATCAAGTAACAACAACTGCTCTCTCCCAAGACCGAGAACCCTCTCTCATCCCAAAATAGAAAGAATGGTTATTCCCAAGTAATTTTTCCTTTTTAATTAATATGACATTAAAATAATATTATTTTCAACCCTCGTGCCAGTAGGGTGTCTTTCTAATAAAACTGATTTTAGTTACAACCTTTTAATTTCATAACATTATAAATCCATAATATCCATGCATGCATATTCAACATAATGATCATGGTGAGGATCCTGGTGATCATGTCACTAATTTCAATCTTTGGTGCTCTTTCAATTCCCTTAATGTCGATTCTATTTGTTTGAGACGGTTTCAACACACCCACATGGGGGTTGCAGTGAAATGGTATATTGAGCTACCTGGGGGGACATACGAAAATTCTAATCCGATGGTTTTAATCTTTATCAACCACTTCTAGTTGTTAGTTCATCACAACATAGGCACAGAAATTATGGAGTCCTTCATCTAGGACAAAGCCACCCATATCTCAGACCATATCCAAGAGTAGCACAGATAGAAGAGGTTGATCAAAGCCTACATTCCTCCAGATTTTCTGTTGGAATGGTTCCTTAAATCCCTATTGCATTATATTTCGAAGGATGTTTCTACATCTGGGGTAACATATAAAGAAGAATCTAGTTTTAAACCCCAACAATTGGATCCCATATATTCTCAATCTAGGATGTTATACATAATTCTTCTCGACGCACCGAGGTCAAATTACGACCCTAGACAAAATCTTGGGCCTTATGTCAATGGAATTATAGGCTCTGTAAATACTAATTCTGTAGACTTGGTGACACACCAATTGAAGGAGTTTTCTCTAAGCCATTCTATAGGAGAACAAGCTCCATCTATGTCCTCCACTCCTACTCAATTGACGAATGTGTATTCTGTATAGTGGTCATCAAACCAAAATGGTAACCAACAACCATGACAAAATAAAAGGAAAGGACATGGTAACAATCATAAGGGTGGGAAGAAAAATAATAATAATAAACCAAAGGACAATTTTAGTAATGATAGACCAAATAACGATGTTGGTGAGGGAAAGAAAGAAAGGCGGAAGGTGAAGTTTCTTTATAATCTTTGTATAGATGATCACATTACCCACTTATGCCCCAAACTTGAGGAAGTTGTGAGGCTCTTATATCAACCGCCTGTTGTACTGACTAATCCATCTATGCATAATCATCACATGCCATCGAGGTCCTCTAATGACTAAAATGCGTCAAATGGGAATTAAAACCCACCGACGCATGAAGGTTATATTTTATGTGTAAATATGGTCAAGTCTCATATTAATGTATCCACTCGGTCTCATGAATATAGGTCTTCACCAACTATTCTAGGTCTAGAGTCTCCCCCTCCTTCAGAAACACCTTTGCAAATCGAAAAGCCAGAGCCTCTGCCTTGTATTTTGAAAGGAGTACTAAAACTCTCTACTCACAACCCTAATGCTAGAGCTACCTAGAATAAATCGATTGTTGAATATCTGGGTCAAACGCCTTGTGCGATGTTAGCTTTAGAGGTGCTCGAGACATGTCCTTCACATAGGATCTCCTTGCTATCTTATTTTGGAGATTTATACCTATGTGGATTTAAGGTTACCAAGTTTGACGTCATGTATGTGAAGCCTCTCTTTCCTTACCACGTGGTCTTTCAAATCCACATGGATTAACCGAAGTATACCATCAAATGTACTGTTATTGATGGAGGTGTTGCAACGTGTGTGATGTCCTTAACCTGTTGGAAATCCATTGGCTCTCCAACCCTCTCTCAATCTTCAGCTATGTTGACCATATTTGATGGTCGTTCTTTGTGTCCCCGCAACATTCTTCCTACCTTTCCAGTCAAGCTAGGTGGAAAGACCATGGAGGTGGATGTTGAGGTGGTTGATGTGTCCCTCGACTATAATTTACTACTAGGGTGTAATTAGACTTATGTTATGACTACAATCGTGTCATCAGTTTTTCTCACTTTGTGTTTTCTTCATGAAGGGAAAATCGTGATGATCGATCAGTTGTCCTTTTCCCATGCTAGTCCAAATGCATTAGTTGGACCTTCGATCCCCGTGATAGACAATTCTCAGCCGAAAATTGAGGATATTGGTGTGGGAATGTATTCCTCAATTATGGGTACCTTTGATTATGTGGCACTATGCCATCACATCTATGCCATGTCCATTAGTTTTTATTTGTCAATGAGATTTGTTCCTTTTCACTCTTTGTATTTTAACGATCCTTGGACCTTACCTTCCCTGACCATGTCTTATGAATGTTCATCACATATTGGAATGGAAATTCCACCATAAGAGACAAAGATAGCATATCAGGTTGTTCTTTACTCGATTGTTTACCTAGATCCTATCTCCTCCCAGACAAATGAGGAGGGTCCTATTCTCCATCCCATATGTGACAACTCATCATCTTGTTCACATGATTTCCTTGATGATACTTTACCTTCATATGAATCAATATTATAGGCCATGAATGGTCCTGATATGCCATGGGATGATATTCATCATCGCTCTTACTTCCTCCCATAGCTTGTTAGAATTGAATGACAGGAGTTTAGATCTACCTTGAGTGAGATGGTCAGTCACGCCGCGGTTACACTATATGTGCATGGAATTTATGTCGAAGGAAACATGGTGATTATTTCTCCTACCGCCACGATCGACATCTCTTGAACGCATGGAAAGATTGAAAATGTATATATTGGTGTGGATTGTTTGCCTAAATAAATTCAGATCTACATTGATCTCTTCAAATAATTTCTTGATGTATTTACTTCATCATATAAAGAGATGCCAGGAATCATCCCCCACATTATCGAACATGATATTAAAAATTACCCAGATGCTAAACCTATTCGATAATAACTTAGATTTGTTGATCCTAGGAAGGCCCCTTCTATTAAGAGAAAAGTAGAGAAACTACTTAATGTTGGTTTCATTTACCTGGTTCCCTTGAATGAATGGGTATCTAATCCCATTCCCATGAATAAGAAGAAAGGAACCATCCATGTTTGTATGGATTTTCGAGAACTGAATAAGGATTTTCCTAGAGACAACTTCTCAACACAATTCATTGATCATATTCTTGATGAGTGTGAAGGAAGAAAGGTTTTTTATCTCATGAACGGATTTTCAGGGTATAATCAAATTTAGATCAAACCCAAGGATCAACATGAGATGACATTTATTTGTCCTTGGAGTACTTTTGCATATCGGAAAATGCCTTTCAGCCTTAAAAACACTGGAGAAACCTTCCAATGAGCCATGACTTTTGCTTTTCATGATCTCAGGCACATTGTTGAAGCATATATCAACGATCTCGCTTCTCACTCTCGCAAGAGGGTAGATTATTCTACACACATTTGAATTGTATTTGAGAGATGTCACTATTATCGCATCCGTTTAAACCCTCACAAGTGCATATTTTGTGTTAATTATGGAGGTATTTTAGGATTCTTAGTCTTTGAGCATTGGATCTTGGTGGATCTTTTGAAGGTTGATGCAATACTTCAATTTCCTCCCTGGTGCAACATTCTTCAGCTTCAGAGTTTACAGGGGAAAGTTAAATTCTTACGTCGGTTTATAGTAAACTATTCCAATATAACTAAGGGTTTCATGCATCTCTTGAAGAAGCACAATTAGTTTATATGGGATGAGTGAGACCTCGATTCCTTTGATGCTCTTAACAAATCCTTGGTATTGATGCCTCTGCTAAAGCCTCCAAACTATAGTAGATATTACTTGCTTTATATCGACGCATATGAAAGGATGGTTGGTATGGTTCTAGTTCAGGAGGATGATGAGCTCCATGAGCATGTTGTCTACTACCTTAGTCAAAACTTATTTGTCAATGAAATTAAGTACTCTCACGTTGAGAAGCCATCTTTCTCTTTCGTACACATGGTTCAAATATTATGAAACTACATATTGCATTGAAAAACTACCATAGTTGTTGATGCGTATCATGATAGCATACAACAGAGTTTGTGAGACACTGGAAGAGTCGCACCCAAGAATGGGGAACACCTATTGATCATGTTGTCATTGATTCCAAAGGATTGATGTCAAAGGAACAATGTCTTGTCATAGTATACTGATGTAGTGATTGATGGATCATGTATTGACCTTGATTGATGGATCATGTATTGACCTAGATGTCAATGGATTGATGTCAAGAGGACTCATATTCGTATTCATAGATGAAGATAGATCAATGAGTTGTAGTTAGATTGATGTAAATATGACTCATTATTGTCTTGTCATGGTTGTACAAATGGATGAACTTCAAAGTGGTCCCTTTATGGTGAAATCCCTCACGAGAAGACGCTTTGTGGTGATCTCTAAAGGTCATGATTGTACAAATGGATGAGCTCCAAAGTGGTCCCCTTATGGTGAAATCCCTCATGGGAAGACACTTTGCAGTGAACTCCAAAGTTTCCCCCTTATGGTGAAAGCCCTCACGGGAAGATGCTTTGTGGCTGAGTTATCCTAGTAGTATGGTTAGAGAACCCATGCTTAATTGTGGAATAATGAGATGAATATCAGTGAATTTTTCAGTGAAACTATCCTATATGGATAGTTCTTGTCAATCCATTTCCGATGGTATGTGGAACATCACATAACTCCTCGTGGTTTGAGATTTATGGCCTTACAAAGTTGCAGGACCCTCATATGTTGACTTGAAGGCCCAAAAGGTCAAAGAATTCAAAGTGCATGCAAAGAAGAGATTATTTAAATATTAAAGTGAAGTGACAAAATCAAAGAGGATTATTTAAATGATAAAGTGAAGTGACAAAGTCAAAGAGGATTATTTAAATAATAAAGTGAAGTGACAAAATCAAAGAGGATTATTTAAATAATAATGTGAAGTGATAGAGTCAAGGAATATTATTTAAATAATAAAGTGAAAAATTCAAAGAGGATTATTTAAATATTAAAGTGAAGTGACAAAATCAAAGAGGATTATTTAAATAATAAAGTGAAGTGACAAATTCAAGGAGGATTATTTAAATTATAAAGTAAATGGAGAACTTTCTAATTATGGAAAATGGTTATAAGAAGGTTAACCCTAAAATGAAGAAAATAGGTTAAGTGGTCAAGTGGCTATTGGATAGATCGACAAGTGGAAAATTGGGCAAATTTGGGCATAGGTGACTATGTGGACAAAGTGGCCTAAAAGATGCTTCTAAGGAAGCTACTTGGAGAGTATAAATAAGAAGAAAAGGTATCTTGTGAAAATTATCTCTTGAGCATAGATTGAAGATCTATTATGAGTAAGAGAGGGATTGAAAGTTCTCATAGACGCCAATGGATATTTGAGTGTGAGTTGATGCTAGGTTCTTGAAGTCTGAAGCGAGTTCCAGATCTTCATTCTATGGGCTCAGATCTACCATAGAAACTATGGTATGGTTACATAGTTGTCTTAATAGATACTCTTTCTTATTGTATGGTGAATTATTAAGGTATTCTTGGTATGGTTGTTGTGATATGGTTATGTTGGTTGATTGATAGAGTGAGATGCACTCTTATGGTTCAGTAATGATATGATTTCCATAGTATACTGGTTTCTTATACATGATTAAGTAGCGTTCATATTGTATGGTTGAGGAGCATGAGTAATTTGTTGGAGAGAATAGATGTGTTATGATTGGTTATGGTTAAGATTGGACACTGAAATACATAAGTAGATGTGACTAAAGGCTACAAAGGATTTGAGTTTTTCATAGAGAGAAAATACTAATTACTCTAAGGCATATGCAGGCTGTAGTACAGACTGGTTGTGTACATATGTGAGTTTTACTATTGGTAGGGTGCGTACATACGTGTGTTTGACAGGTCACGTACATGTTGAAAGATTGTTATATGTTGAGGATTGATTCCTCTTCTCAGTTGGTGCTAAGTTTTGTAAGTTGAGTCTTGCATTGTAGAGCCGATGCTCTTATGTAGTTGTAACTCTATTCAGTTGTTGTTGATAACCCAAGAATTGTAGTTCGTAATAAAACGAAAATTGTACATATTTATTATGTTCTTTGTGTTCCTTGTGGTGATGAATTATTGATGATATATGTTGTTTTTATATGCTATTGATATATTTTCACATACAATTGATTATGAATGACAATAAAAATGGTAATTGCTAACTAACAAGTTTTGTGAAGGGAGTGAAAAATAACCCTACACTGATTCACCCCCCCTCTCAGTGTGGTCTGTATTTCCAAAAATTGGTATCAGAGCCGGCCTTCACTATAAGCCTTAACAATCTTGGAGGAGATCCATGGACACAGAAATGTATGATGAAGTTCCAATCCTTGATGAGGAAAATTATTGTACATGGAGAATAGAAATGAAAGTGCATTTGAAGGAAATAGGAGCGGGTGTTTGGAAAGAAGCTATTGGTGGCTCAGTTACTTTGAAGAACAAGTCAAATTTTGCATCTCAAAGGGAAGAAAAGAATGATGCATTGGCTCTCAAGACCATTCTTAGTGGACTCTCAATTTCTATCAAAGAGAGCATAGGACAATGCACTTCTGCCAAGGATCTTTGGAGAAATCTAAAGGAGACATACCAAAGAAAGAAGGAAAATACTAAAGACAACTCCATCAATATCAATGAAGGTAAAGAATCTCCAAAAACCCTTGATTGCAATATTTCAAAATTTGATGATGTTGAATATTTCTTTACAAGTGAAGAAGAAAATATAGACATAGTATGTGTAGAATTAAATGATAGTTATCCCATGGAAGAAGTAGAAGAAGAATTATCAGAGCTTAAAAGGAAAGTTGAATAGGGTCTATTTGAATACAAATATGACCATTGTTACATAGAATATAGCTATCTTTATGATAACACTAAAAGGTTTCTTAAAAAGAATCAAAGGCATATATTGAAGTTAAAGGAAATGCTCAAGGAAGAAGACGAAAGTAAAAAGACTCAATTAGAAGAAAAAGAAGAAGAGATCAAAAGACTAAAGAATTAAATAGAAGAGAATAAGAAGCTAGATGATGAGATTAGAAAAAGTCTTGAAGTTAATTTCAAGACCTAAATTGAAGAAGCCAAAATGGTAGAGGAATTGCTAAAGAATCAAGTAAATGAAAATGAAGAGTCATGTCATAAGTTGGAAGATGAAGTTATTGATCTTAGAAAGAAAGTAGAGAAGTAAAACAAATTCTTGAATAGCTCAAAAATGTTGAATGAGATCTTGGATAGTCAAAGGTCACCAAATGATAAATCAGGTCTCAGATATAAGAAAGAAGCTACACATGTTGAAGAAATAACTTCAAAGAAGCACGAGGTAAGTCCCTCACTCTCAAAGGATGGAAATAATTTTGCAATTCAAACATATATACAAGGAAAGGAAAGCTTCAAAAGAACAAAGCAAGGAAGACATCAAGAAGCCATCTTTACGTCTCAAAGAAAATTCAAGACACCTTCAAGATGGACACCAAAGAAAAGGTATGAAATTTTTTTTCATGGTCAATGTTACTCATGTAATGAATATGGTGACAAAGATTTGGAATGAATATTTTATGAAAGGAGAGATAATGAAAGATTTCATAAACACCCTAAGGTGTTGGAGATGTGATAAAGTAGCACACATTGTTGCTCATTGTCACACCATGAGATGCTACAGATCTAGTGGATTTGGCCACAAATCCTAGTATTGCTGGAACACAAGAAGCAATTCCATGATGAGGACGTCATACATGAATAAACAAAGGCATGAATTTAGGAAGGGAGACATTTTTGAAAAGATGGAAGCTTATAGTTCAAGTTTTGCGAAGTTGGCACACCTTCAGAAGTGGGTGAAGAAAACTGAACAGCCAGAACTGAATGGCAACCTTAAGGGAATCTCATGTTTTTCATCTTCAGTAGCATACATGGGTTTAAATGGTAACAGTCGCGTACATACGCAAGATGATCTATGAATAGGTCGCGTACATACACGATTTGTCTGTGCAACAGGCCACCTATCTATGGTAAAAATTCTTGGGAAAGGGGCTATGCATATGATTTGCAGCATGGTATGATGGTAAACTCTTTGTTGCAGGGGCTGACATGTTTATTTCATATGTTCATGATTACATGTTGGCATACATAGTTGTTGTATGTATGGTGGTGATATACATGGTTGATGTACATGGGTATTGTGCATGGCTGGCATAGAATGTACTTGGTTGACGTTTTGTTCATGATTCTATATTCATTGTTGACATATCTTTTTCTTCATGATATATAGTATGGCACAAGTTTGATGCATGGAAATGTCCAAGGATCGTCATAGAAAGAGCAGTTGATCTATGTTCTGGTTGAGCAGTAGCATTTGCAGCAAAAGTATATTTCAGTGGTAGCATATTGTTCATATTGAAGAGAATATAGGGGGATACATACCCATAGGGGGATTCATTCTTCTTCCCATGATTCCAGGAGGAGAGATTTATCATATGCAAAGATAAATACTTGAAAAAGAGACCTATACTTGGAGAAAGAGAAAAGAGGCATAGATTCAGGGGGAGCGTGTTGAAATTACTAATAAAACTGAGAGGGGAGGGTGAATCAGTTGTCTTTGAGCTTAGACAATCTTAAGTCAATTAAAATATTATTAATCTTTCTTCAAGTGATCATCAACATTATAAAACATATGGACAGTAAAAGTAAAAAGCATCAGTCACACATAAGGTATACATAGGGACAAATTTTCACGAGGAAACCCATAAAGGGAGAAAACCTCTTCTTCTTCAAAATGATAGGCAGACTTTTAAGTTCTGTACATCATCTTTAATTGAGCACCAACTCAATGTGAGGCTGCTACCTCTATTTTACAAGCTGCAACTTGTCTGAGAGCACCAACTCTCTGGTTTCTCTAGCACCCACTAGAAGGAAGCACCAACTCCCTATATGTTCCCGCAAAAACTGGATGGAAGCACCAACTTCCAATTACACAGGCTCTAACCTGTATAACAGAGAACACTTGTTCTCCCTTGCACCACCCTGCCACCCTTGTTTCTCTGGCTGCAACCAAATGGAAGCTACAACTTCCTGTGTTCAATCTCTCACTTGAACCTCTGAGGACAACAGTCCTCCCGAGCACCTCCCAACATACCTAGAACAAAAATGAACATATAAAAATTCAACTACACAGATACATCAATTCTTACCAATATTTCTTTGTTCTGTACATCTGGTCATCTTCTAACTGTTCTACAATTCATTTCTTCCTCTCTCTGTTCAGCAGGTCTGCTCTGCATCAACTTGTTCTATCATTCTACTCTTCTTCAACTTGTTCTATTCTTCTACTCTAAATTTCATCTCACACTGCACATCTGCTCAATCTCATCCTCCGCATCCTCTCATTTTCCTCTTCTTCGGTTTCATTCTTTTCTCATATAGAAAAACCAACCGCACACAGTCTGTCTCATTTTCTTTTATACACGTATCCACGATGGTTGCACTTCACATTTCCTTCAGTAAAATAAATACAACTGTCCGAGCAACTGAAACGCCAACTCAAACGCTAACTGATCTGCAATCATGAGTCTGTTTTGCTAATAGATTCGTAACTAGGAAGTTACCTCTAAGAGAGAACAGTAACCTTCCGATCATATTCCAATTTATCTGCTCCGTTGGATGAACTTCATTGACATTGCCTTTAAATCGGATTTCGGCATTTCAGAAATCCTGTGCTGAGTGTCTCAACAGTTCATTTCGCGATCTCCGAAGTTCTGATACAGAACTTTTTTTCACTAGCTCCTTCCCCAATATGACCATGGTCATAACCAAGCGCCTATGCAAAAGAAAATGCTTTCGCAATTTCTCATTTCATGAATTTCAACACTATGCTCCATTGACCCCAAGTCAGCGAAATTTCAATCACTTGCCACATGTCCTGTGATTCGATGGTCCAGATGTGATCCTGATTCAATGGCTATGATTGAATCACGATTTCACGATTTCGACATTCTTGTTGCATTGGGTTCTTTGCCTCTCCATGTAGCAATTCGCGAAACTCCGATATGGAGTTTGATCAACGGTCCCGATCTGATCTCTATTCAACGGTTGCGATTAAATTGCGATTTCGCATATCGCGATATCGGGATTCCTGATGTTAATAAATTTTGACATCTCCAACTCTCGATCCCCGAAACTCCGACATGGAGTTCGATCAACGGTCTAGATCTGAGCTTGATTCAACGACTGCGATTGAATCGCAATTTTGCATATCGCGAAATCGACATTCTTGTTGCATTGTTTCTTTGACATCTCCAACACGCGATCCTCGAAACCCCAACATGGACTGGAATCAACGGTCCGGATTCAACCTTGATCCGACGGCTCAGATTAAGTCGCGATTTCGCATATCACGATTTCGCATATCGCGATTTCGCGATTCTTGATGTTAATATTTTTTTACCTCTTCAACTCTCGATCCATGAAACTAAGACATGGACTGAGATCAGCGGTCCAGATTCAACCTTGATCTGATGGCTCATATTAAGTCGTGATTTTTCATATCGCGATTACACCCGCTTCTCCTTGTACCTTCAAGGACGTGCGGGTTCTTCTTGATCCAACGATGGTTGGATCCTGCGCTTGGATCTAACGCATGAGATATGTCCTCCTCTTCAATGATCTCTTTTTGTCTACATTCAGATCTAAGGACCCTCATTCTTTCGGGAATTTTGAATGGATCCAACGATCAGAAATTCTTCTCAAGCTTTACGGGCCTTCAATCATTGAATCAACCTGAACTTATCTTATGGTTGCCTGGTTGCATTTCCTTCAATCATTCGATCTTCCTGAACTTATCTTCTATTTTCCTGTCTGTTACAAACTTCCTGTACTCATGCCATCAATCCTCTGTACATTCTTCCTGTACTTATGCTACTTTCCATCAATGACAAGCATTCGATGTCTGTTAAATATTTTCCATT
>JZKD02S1939655.1:216118-239269 GCA_000966675.3 Picea glauca
GCATCCACTGTCAATATACCAGGGATTATTTTTCCTTTGGGCTGATAGCACTAGTCCACATTTGTCATCTACTTTCTTCTTCCAAACTTTGACATTTTCAGTAGTGGGGATCAAAACTGAATTGTATTTTCTTAAGCGACAGTCTGCAGCTTTATAACCATAATTATGACAGTTGTAGCATTATGGTTCACTGAATAATAGATCATAACGATTGTTATGCGCATATCTGTTGTTGTGTTTCACCTGTGTCCTTCTCCCAGTCATCACATGATTTATAATCTGTGATTGTTTATTGCTTGGTTGTCTCAATCTTTGTTGTGGAAGATAGTTATTCATTGAATATCTTGATTGTTCATATCTAAATCTTAAAGAACAATTTATAACTTTGTGACCAAAATTAGAGAAGAGAAAACAATAACCATAGAAAAAATCTTTGTACCTTGAAAAAATCTGTCTTCTTTGAGGAGGTCGACTTCTATCATACCAATAATCTTTTTGGTCTACAAATTCGGTTCTGGGGCTTTTTATTTCATTTCTTCTTGGTGGTTGATTTTCCTTCTTTGTTTATGTAGAGTGATTGTTGTCAATATTTGAGGATTTGACAAACTTCATAGATTCTGTATTACTTGGATGATCACTACTTGATCCTTCTTCATATCCCAATCCAGCTTTCAACTTTGAATTTCTTTACTGATTTAGAATGGAGGTTAATTCTTCTGAGGATTTAATACTTGGAAGATTTTGATGATACAATCCTTTGAATTTCTCCATTTCTTTTCTAGTTTTTACTATCTCTTCTTCTAAGGCTTCACACCTGACTTTCTTCTCTGACAATTGTTGTTTCGGTATGTATTCTATTTTCTTTGCCTCTTCTAATTCCACTTTCAGCAGAGCAAAGTCTTCATCAGGTTTTTTACTGTCTTTATCGAACTGTGTCAACAATTGTTTTTGATTTCTGTTCTTAGTTATGAGTCTATCAATTTCTTCCAGTGCGTTGATTAGTTCTCCTTCCAAATCAACCAAAACTTCTTCATCATTATCATCACTGCTTGTGATTTTATTATCATAATCCTCTTTGGCCATAAGCATGAAGTCATTTGACTTATCTTCATAGGATGAGTCACTATCGGTGTCTTATGAGGAATTGTCATTATTTGCAAACAAACTTTTCTTCTTATTATATTTCTTGTATTTGTACTTCTTTTCCTCATCAGAGTTCTGGTCCTTTTTCTGATGGGGACACTTAGACGCAAAATGACCTATCTTACCATAGTTAAAGCATTTGAAGGGCAACTTCCCTTGATATTTTCCTAACCCTTTCTTTAACCTTCTCACAACTTTTGCCTCAATATCATATAATTTTGAATCACTATTCTTGTCTTCTTTAAAAGAAGCTTCTCTAGTACTGGATTTATCTTTGTTAATTCTCATTTCATATGCAGTTAGAGTTCCTAGAAGTTGATCAATGGACAGAGTTTTAATATCATTTAATTCTTCTATTGTAGAGACTTTTGAATTAAATTTATCAGGCAGAGATCTTAAAATCTTTTGAACTAAGAGTGAGTCATCAAACTTCTCACCTAGACCCTTCATGGCATTTACAAGTTCTTCAACTCTTAAAATATACTTGCTAATTGTTTCATCTTCATTCATCTTTAGTTGTTCAAATTTCAATCTGTATGTTTGAAGTTTGGCATCTTTTACTTTCTCATTTCCTTCATAACTATTAATAAGTTTATCCCACATTGCTTTGGCAGTAACAAGATGCATCACCTTTACAAACTCAGCTTCAACAAGTCCATTCAAGATAGCATTCATCCCCTTAGCATCAAAACTAAACTCTAACTTATCATCCTTGGAGGCTAGCACAACAGGATTTGTATATCCATTCTCTATTACATCCCAAACATCAGCACCCAAGGCCATTAAGTATGTTCTCATTCTAATCTTCCAGAAGGAAAAAATTGTTCCATCAAACAGAGGGTGCTTAGAGGTTGAAGTCCCTTCATGACTTGTCATGTTTAAGCTTACAGATCTACCTTTGAATAAAAGGAACCCGCTCTGATACCAATTGTTTAAATTACTAATACAACTCAGAGGGGGGGGTGAATCAGTTGTCTTTGAGCTTAAACAATCTTAAGTCTATTAAAATATTCTTAATCTTTCTTCAAGTGATCATCAACATTATACAACATATGGACAGTACAATTAAAAAGAATCAGTCACACATAAGGTATACACAGGGACAAATTTTCACACGGAAACTCATAAAGGGAGAAAACCTCTTCTTCTTCGAAATGATAGGCAGTCTTTTAAGTTCTGTACATCATCTTTAATTGAGCACCAACTCAATGTGAGGCTACTACCTCTGGTTTACAAGCTGCAACTTGTCTGAGAGCACCAACTCTCTGGTTTCTCTAGCACCCACTAGAAGGAAGCACCAACTCCCTATATGTTCCAGCACCAACTGGATGGAAGCACCAACTTCCAATTACACAGGCTCCAACCTATATAACAGAGAACACTTGTTCTCCCTTGCACCACCATGCCACCTTGGTTTCTCTGGCTGCAACTAGATGGAAGCTACAACTTCCTGTGTTCATGCTCTCACTTGAACCTCTGAGGACAACAGTCCTCCCGAGCACCTCCCAACCTCCCTAGAACATAAATGAACATATAAATATTCAACTACACAGATACATCAATTATTACCAATATTTCTTTGTTCTGTACATCTGGTCATCTTCTAACTATTCTGCAATTCATTTCTTCCTCTGTCTGTTCAGCAGGTCTGCTCTGCATCAACTTGTTCTGTCATTCTGCTCTTCTTCAACTTGTTATGTTCTTCTGCTCTGCGTTTCATCTCACACTGCACATCTCCTCAATCTCATCCTCCACATCCTCTCATTTTCCTTTTCTTACAGTTTCATTCTTTTCTCATACAGAACAACTAACCGCACACAGTCTGTCTCATTTTCTTTTATACACGTATCCATGACGGTTGCACTTCGCATTTCCTTCGGAAAAATAAAGACAATTGTCCGAGCAACTGAAACGCCAACTGAAACACTAACTGATTTGCAATCATGAGTCTGTTTTGCTAATAGATTCGTAACTGGGAAGTTACCTCTGAGAGAGAACAATAACCTTCCAATCATATTGCAATTTATCTGCTCCGTTGGATGAACTTCATTGACATTGCCTTTAAATAGGGTTTTGTCATTTCGACAATCCTGTGCTGAGTGTCTCGACACTTCATTTCGCGATCTCCCAAGTTACGATACATAACTTTTCTACACTAGCTCCTTCCGCAATATGACTATGGTCATAACCAACCACCTATGCAAAAGAAAATTCTTTCGCAATTTCTCATTTCATGAATTTCAACACTATGCTCCGTTGACCCCAAGTCAACAAAATTTCGATCACTTGCCACATGTCCTGTGATTCGATGGTCCAGATGTGATCTTGATTCAATGGCTACGATTGAATCGCTATTTCGCGATTTCTTCATTATTGTTTCATTGGGTTCTTTGCCTCTCCATGTTGCAATTCGCGGAACTTCGATATGGAGTTTGATCAACGATCCAGATCTGATCTCTATTCAACGGCTGCGATTAAATTGCGATTTCACATATTGTGATATTGGGATTCCTGATGTTAATAAATTTTGACATCTCCAACTCTCGATCCCCGAAACTCCGACATGGAGTTCGATCAACGGTCCAGATCTGAGCTTGATTCAATGGTTGTGATTGAATTGCAATTTCGCATATCGCGAAATCGACATTCTTGGTGGATTGTTTCTTTGACATCTCCAACACGTGATCCTCGAAACCCCGACATGGACTGGAATCAACGGTCCAGATTCAAACTTGATCTGACGACTCAGATTAAGTCACGATTTCACGATTCTTGATGTTAATATTTTTTGACCTCTTCAACTCTCGATCCACGAAACTACGACATGGATTGAGATCAATGGTCCAGATTCAACCTTGATCTGACAGCTAAGATTAAGTCACTATTTTTCATATCGCGATTACACCCGCTTCTCCTTGTACCTTAAAGGACGTGCAGGTTCTTCTTGATCCAACGATGGTCGGATCCTGCGCTTGGATCTAATGCATGAGATCTGTCCTCCTCTTCAACGATCTCTTCTTTTCTACATTCAGATCTGACGACCCTCGTTCTTTCAGGAATTTTGAATGGATCTAATGATTAGAAATGATTCTCAATATTTACAGGCCTTCGATCATTTGATCAACCTCAACTTATCTTCTGGTTGCCAGGTTGCATTGCCTTCGATCATTCGATCTTCCTGAACTTATCTTCTGTTTTCCTATCTATTACAAACTTCCTGTACTCATGCCATCAATCCTCTGTACATTCTTCCTGTACTTATGCTACTTTCCATCAATGACAAGCATTCGATGTCTGTTAAATATTTGCCATTCGTTGTCTGTTAAATATTTTCCAATAGAGTGATGGTCACATGAGGATCATGAACTATATATATTCATCATTACATCAAAGTGATATCCTTGTTCAAAAGGGGAGAGATTACTCAGAGGAAAATAAAAGGCATTTAGACAGGGGGAGCAACCCCAAGGAGAGTTCAGACAGGGGGAGAATCCCCAAGGGGATAATGAACCATTGCCATTGATTTCAAAGGGGGAGAGATAGTCACACTAATGGGATTGAGATTCCTATTGATGTAGAGAAATTCCTTGTCTACATGTTAACATCAATGATTGGTTTTGACATCAATGTTGGTATTTCCATCAATGGGAAAGGGGCAGATTGTTGATCATGTTGTCATTGATGCCAAAGTATTGATGTCAAATGAACAATGTCTTTTCATAGTATATTGATGTAGTGATTGATGGATCATGTATTGATCTTGATTGATGGATCATGTATTGACCCTGATGTCAATGGATTGATGTCAAGAGGAGTCATAGTCATATGCATAGATGAATATGGATAAATGAGTTGTAGTTGGATTGATGTAAATATGACTCATTATTTTCTTGTCATGGTTGCACAAATGGATGAACTTCAAAGTGGTCCCCTTATGGTGAAATCCCTCATGGGAATATGCTTGGTGGTGAAATCTAAAGGTCTTGGTTGTACAAATGGATGAACTCCAAAGCGGTACCCTTATGGTTAAATCCCTCATGGGAAGACACTTTGTGGTGAAATCCAAAGTGATTCCCTTATGGCGAAAGCCCTCATGGAAAGATGCTTTGTGATTGAGTTATCCTAGTATTATGGTTAGATAACCCATGCTTAATTGTAGAATAATGAGATGAAAATTAGTGAATTTGTCAGTGAAATTATCCTAGATGGATAGTTCTTCTCAATCCTTTTCCGGTGGTATGTGGAGTGTCAGATAACTTCTCATGGTTTTAGAGTTATGGCATTACGAAGTTGGAGGAGCCTTATATGTTGGCTTGAATCTCCAAAAGGTCAAAGAAGATATTATTTAAATAACAAAGTAAAGTGAAAAAATCAAACAGGATTATATAAATAATAAAGTGAACTGACCAAGTCAAAGAGGATTATTTAAATAATAAAGTGAAGTGACAAAATCAAAGAGGATTATTTAAATAATAAAGTGAAGTGACAAAGTCAAGGAGGATTATTTAAATAATAAAGTGACAAAGTCAAAAAGGATTATTTAAATATTAAAGTGAAGTGACAAAATCAAAGAGGATTATTTAAATAATAAAGTGAAGTAACAAAGTCAAGGAGGATTACTTAAATAATAAAGTAAATGGACAACGTTCTAATTATGAAAAGTGGTTGTAAGAAGGTTAAACCTAAAATGAGGAAAATGGGTTAAGTGGTCAAGTGGTTATTGGATACATCGAGAAGTGGAAAATTGGGCAGAGTTGGACATAGGTGACTATGTGGACAAAGTGGCTATGTGGACAAAGTGGCCTAAAAGATGCTTCTAAGGAAGCTACTTGGAGAGTATAAATAATAAGCAAAGGTCTCTTGTGAAAATTATCTCTTGAGCATAGCTTGAAGATCTATTCTAAGTAAGAGAGGGATCACAAGTTCTCATGGATGCTAATGAATACTTGAGTGTGAGTTGATGCCAGGTCCTTGAAGTCTAAAGAAATTTCAAGATCTACATTCTATGGGCTCAGATCTTCCACAAAAACTTTGGTATGGTTACACAATTGTCTTCATAGATACTCTTTCTTATTGTATGGTCAATGCTTAAGGAATTCTTGGTATGGATGTTATGATATGGCTATGTTTGTTGATTGATAGATTGAACAACACTCTTATGGTTCAATACTTATATTATTTCCATAGTACGTTGGTTTCTTATACATGATTAAGTAGCATTCATATTGTATGGTTGAGGAGCATGAGTAAGTTGTGGGAGAGCATATATGTGTTATGATTGGTTATGGTTCATATTAGACAATGAAATACATAAGTAGATGTGACTGAAGGTTGCAAAGGATATGAGTTTTTCATAGAGAGAAAATCCTAATTACTCTAAGGTACACGTAGACTGTAGTACAGACTAGTCGCGTACATACACAAGTTGTACAACTGGTAGGGCAATTACATACGTGAGTTTCACTATTGAAAGGTCACGTACCTGTTGAAAGATTGGTATCTGTTGAGGATTGATTCCTCTTCTCAATTGGTGTTGTGTTGTGTAATATGAGTCTTGCATTGTAGAGATGGTGCTCTTGTGGAGTTGTAACTCTATTTATTTTTTGTTGATAACCCAAGTTTTGTAGCCCGTAACAAAAATAAAATTGTACATACATATTGTGTTCTTTGTGTTCCTTGTGGTGATGACTTATTGATGATATATGTTGTTGATATATGTTCACATACAACGGACTATGAGTGACAGTAATAAGTGATAAGTAAATGGTGAGTGCTAACTAACAAGTTTTGTGAAGGGAGTGAAAAAGAGCCCTACACTGATTCAACCACCCTTTCAGTGTGGTCGTTGTGTCCAACAAAACCCACCATGTGGCGTTGCATAGACTCTGGAAAATCCTCTACCTGAACAATAGGAATTGTGTTCATCAAACGAGATAGTTTCCCCTGCACATTTTGAAGAACTCTCTCTATATCTCTTCCCGCCAGCTCATCTCCCAGGTTCATCCACCAATGTCATGGGAATCCATCTGGTTGTGACGGACCCACATCTATGAAACAAAGTAATTTTGAATACTTGGTACCATCCAAAAAGATTTTTATTTTTTATTCTCTTTGAAAAACAAAAAACAATGAAATATATAAAACTTGTTTTGATACCTATATCTCTGTAGGCAGAATCTGGTGGAAATTGCATATCAGGATATCCTCTGTAGTCAATCCCAACATACGGGTAGTCGTATATGGATATCACCTGTCGACGCCACTAGAAGAAGAACTCATCATTGTAGGGAGTTTGTACCCAACCACCTCCTAACCACCTTATCACCTAGGTTGACAATGACATGGATGGATCGCGTGGTAATAATGGAATGATCTCCACTCTAGGGATCAAACCTTGAATCTGCTCAAAGAAAAAACTACATAAGATAGATGCAAACCCGAAGTTTATTTTCCTCCCATATTTGCAATCTATGAGTTGGCTCTTCATATTATCCAGTTGTGAGTTGCACCAATCGTAGACCATGGGTCGCAAGAACTCTACTACATAAAATATGAGTGGCCCTGATTCCTGGTGCAACAAGACTGCCCTTGTGATTCGTGTAAGTACAAGGATGATGATCTTCAATATCAGGTTACCGATTGCTCTGATGGGGAGTTGACTCCCTACTTTCTCTGTGTCTTCAACATAATGGGCGGCGATGTAGTCCTCTATGTTCATTCCACCTCCCCCCAACAAGATAATCCAATGATGAAATAAATATCCTCTACTTCAATTCTCAATGGTTTCCCATCTAGAATGAAGGCCTCTGTATCCATATCCTAGATGTTTACTAGCATTTGAAGAAACCTCACTTGAGCCCTCATTCTTTTGAGATCCCAAAACTTGTTAATCCCACATATTTTTAGGGAAATTTGGGCCCTCACATATCTTTCCTCTATTGCATCAACTTTCTTATGCTCTGTCTCTCCATTCAAGTAACATCCTTCAAAAGGAAATCCTTTTTTTAGTCAAATTATTTAAAAAACTTGTTTGTGGACTTGTGTGCGGGTTGTAATGTTCATAGTCGCATGTAGTGACACATATAAGTGGGCAAGCCTCGCTTTTCCCGCATACTTGTCTCCACCTACACGACCCAATAAACTACAACTCCTGTACACACTATTTTATAATTTGCACCCTTTAATACTCAAAAAATAACTCCTAATTTAAAATTGTAAACCACTAGAAATGTAGAGGAGGGAAAGAGAACTTACTTGGCCCGGATGATTGTCAATTATGCTTCTCATAGTTCCCCCAATTGACACATGAATATTGTGGGAAAATTGGTCCAAAATGCACTATTTAGGTAAAAAAGTAAATGGTATGGTAAAATTGGTTATTTTTACTATTAATAGAAAATTTTTACCCACTTTAGATAGTTTTTCTAATATTTTGACCATGTGGACTAATAGTGTATTCGAAGGAGTTGGTTTTGGTGGTTTTATCCAGGGATTCTTATGGTTTCTAGCGTCAATCTGCTTGTTCATGACTTTGGAATCTATTTTATTTGACCAACATATAGGATAGGTCATCACTCCATCTTGCATTTTTTTCATTATCCTATGACTATAATCCATATTCCTTAGGTACAAAACCATTTATTAATGACACAGAACCTCCTTACTTATATTAGAAGTGTCGTTATTGAATGGTAGAGGCTTACCAAACATGGGTTCCCTACTCATAACCCTTTTTTCCATCTGGTGCCCATGCAGAGATTATTCCATAAATATTGGGAGTCCCTTATAGCTCCAATATGACTTTTCATTCGAGCCTCATATTATTACGCATAAGCATGATAACCTATACCTATAGGCCTCCCACCGAGGCTTGTTTAAGATCTTTTCCGACTCTCTCAAAAATCAAAAATATTTCTGAGTGAACTTGTCTCTTTAAAACTCCTTAATTGACTTTGAATGGATGTCTATTTGGTGTAAGTTTATTTTTTTTTGGACCAAGTAGACTAATTTGTAAAAAGGAATACTCTAGTCACGAGTGTCTAGAAGAGTTCTCCTCGGTATTTTTTTATACTTTTTTTAGCCAAGGGGGACTAAATTTACAGAAAATGACATTCTTTGGAGTTAAGTTGTAATGGCATATCATTCTCTTGCTCGCAGTATTGAGCTTATTTTCGGTTCTCGCTTTCTCGATTATAAGCCTATTACCTCAGTAATTTGCATCACCATCCAAGAAGAGCCTTGTTTATATCCTTTGCAACTTGACACACTGTACCCTAAGAGGAAATAGTCCCCCAAGTTTCCATATCCTACACGCATGTCCTTGCATTTAGAATAGGCATGTTCCATTGTTGGAACTAGTTGCTTACTCGCGACACTTGTTTCCTCCTCTATATCATAGAATTCATTTTTCTATGAAAAAACAGAAAAAGATGGGAAGGAAACTAATATTATCTCATATTGGCAATAGTCATGTCTCCTTTGAAAAGAGCACAAACTTTTGATTCCACTTGTCATCCAAAGTTTGGGTTTATCATCACCTTAGGAAGTTGAGATCATTATTTAAAGTTTACTCCTCTGAATGGTTACTCTTATAGTCCCTATGGAGAGTTTAATTGGTGACTCCTACATCATAAAGTTTCATCATTGAGTTCATGCTACTAGAGTCCTCCATATGTTTCATTCTCTTATTCAAAGGAATTTTATAATCTTGTGTTGACCATTCCTTAGAAATATTGACTTTTCACGTCGTCCATACTCTCAGTGTGTCTCAGAGTTACATGAAGTTGTAGTTCTATCGTGAACCCTGGTCCTACTTTCATTATGGGTAGATAACCTTCAACCCAACAATCGACATCTCCTTATTGGCCATTGACTGGTGGGTTTCCCTTGTGTTCAACGGAAAAAAATCTATTCACACATTGGGATTCATGCAGTGTCTAGGATTCCATTAGCCTTATTGGTGGTTTTCTCACCTTTGTCGGAATTTTTCCTTATTGGATGTGATTTAGAGGGTCTCTTTTGTGCACTACTTGCATCTGGTGCATGTTAAAGAAGCACAGGGTCATTGGTTCATGAACATCCTCTTCATCCAAGTTCCTCCAAATAATCAATCTATTTCTTTATACCTCGTGCTAATTGATGAGAGATTCCTTAATGCTCTCCTTTCATAAGGTCTCCTTCCATCAAATTCAACTCATATATTATGGAAATGAGGCCTATATTCCTATGAGTACCTAGAGGCCTACAGTCATCAGTGGCAAGTTCTCTCACCATCGACAATTGGTACATCAATGTCTCCTGATCGATGGATTCTTCAAGTGCTATACCTCAAAACCTTTATTCACACTTCTAAGAATGTACTTGATGCCTTGATACCTACTTTCATTATCGATAGTTTGTCTCACATTTGTTAATAGTATACCTCAATGACTAGCGGGGAAAATCCCCCTATTACTATACGAGGGTCAAAGTATAGGAAGAGAAATGATATCCCTTAAAAAACAGTCCTACTTCTAAACTACCCCAAATAATATGAACTCAACAGACAATATAAGGAAAAGAGGATGTACCTTACGTCATTTCGATTGGTGTTGTCCTCCTCCTTTATAGTTTCTTGGGTTGTTGGTCTCCTCCTAAATATGACCTGCAAACAATTTAGACAACAAAGCTACAAGATATTGTATCTCTACTTATCAAGGTTAGGGTTCAGATATAAATGTAAATGCATTAATCAATTAAGAACATAAACACAATATTTGGGACATAAACAAAATTATTTTATTCAGATGTGAAGATTACAAATGATTACAACCTTCTTTTCGACGGACGCTTCATGAACCTAGTCTGGGATCCTCTTACTTATTCTCCAAGTACATCATTCCCTTAATATCTCTCACAATCAATTGATCTCCTTGGGAAATGGGAAATGGATTATATAGGGAGAGGGATTGACAAGGAATGCTAAGGCCAAATATCAGAAGGGGATGCAAAGCTTGGGAACAAAAGGAAAGGGATTTTGGCAAAGTTTCTTTGTTCTAATGCTTGAATTTAGAATGGGACCCCAAGAACTCCTTTTATATGGAAAAACAATAGTTATTCGGTGTATGGATGGGCTAAAATGGGTGAATTGGTTGGGAAACCCTTGATATCTCATAAACTTCGTCGAATTCCTTACAACTTTTTTATTTTTTGCAAATTTTGGAGGTAAACATGGGTTGTTTAGTATGTGGCTAGCACATCTAGACAAGTTTTCTAGTATGCATCTAGCATATGTACGGGGGAATTAGTCCATTAGGGCGCATACATGATCCAAAAATTATCTTTTTAAAGAGAGATACTCAACAGTAATTTGGCAAATTGTGCAAGTAGAAAGGCCAATGCCATGGATGCATAGGTAGGAAAATTTTGGGCTATAACACTGGTAATCAAATGAAGTCTCATTTTTTTCAACCTTAACTCCTTTATTCACATGATGTAGACTTGCATATTTGGTAGAGCATGTAGAAGACTTGAAGACATTAGCTTATAGTTGCATCTTTCGTGAGTTGTTGTTATCATTCATTGGACTAGTACCTATATGACTTTAGTGATCATGGGAGATCATATTGTACTCCATTGTATACATATATATTTAGATTGATTTTGAGAATGGTTTTCACTGGGCCTTGTTCATGACTACGACAACCTATGGAATGTGTCTACTTTGTATTTCCTATTCATGGCCATGAAAAATTGTTTGTTATATTTCCATAGGGATCTGCAGTGTAATTCAAATTGGAAGCCATGTGTACATAGTCATTACAGATTGTAATATTCTCATGAGCATCTAGTTCATCAATTTGGGTCTCCATTACTCCAGTTATGGGAATTATAATGTATTTCGGCCATCACAAATACTCCTCTGGCCTCAAACATTAGGGGGCATCTGATATAGCAATATTTTCCTCACCCCATGCAAATTGCTCAGAAGGCCTTTTCCATTTCCCTATGCAGACTTGAAGTCCCATTTTGCACTTCCCAGAGCTAAAAACCATATTTTTCTACATATACATGCCCTAATATTTATACAACATGCGTATATGCAGGTTCCACCATTGCAGCCCACGTAGATTGGGTTTGTGCCAAAAATTAAAAATGGTGTCAGGTTTCCATGTCACATCACAAGATCAATGATGCTTGACCTTCCATATACTGGAACGGTATGACTTGACTCTTCAGTTCCATTTGAAGGATATAAATTGGGCCATATTTCAACCGTGGAAGAAGAGAGAATTCAACTTTTGAGAGAAAAGTTACTCTAGATAAATTGTTCACTTCATATTGAGTCTGCATCGCTTTGTCCTTTAAAGTTTGAACATATTGTTCAGCCCCAAATATCTTCCATATTTGATGGAGAGCCTCAACATCTCTCTTATATGAGCATGCCTTTGGTGTAGGATTGAAGTGGTGGAGGACCATCTAGAAGGGACTTAGTTTCTCGGTTCAGAAACATGTCGACATGGAAGTTTGTCACTCATACACTTTTTCTTATCATATTTTCATAGAAATACTCTTTTCTCATCCAATTAATATCTTGAAAATATTTCAATTATTATTCCATGGGAATATTTGTTATGAATGTTGATGGATTATTCTATTGTATGTGCTAACAATATATATTATCATCATATGCTTGTGTTTCTTGGTTGTTGAGGACAAGTTGCAAGTATAAATCTTTGATTCAAGTGATCAACAGTGGTTATCATTGAACATCTGGATGCAGTAGGCTCTTTATCTTGTCTTGTTAACATTTTTCGCTTATATATAATACTTGTTATTTAAGTTGATTTCTGCATTCATTCCATCTGTTGTGGTTTACCCCTTACCATAGAGTGATTTTCCTCATAACAAAATACCTTGTTTCCTCAAAGAATTTATAATATGATGAATCATATAGTAAACCATATATTACTTATCAAATTATCATGATTTCAATTGCTAATCATATAATCTATAATATGATAAATGATCCATAAACTGTTGTGGATATTCCACCAGAATAGTTCATCATAATATATCTAATAAACTAATGAAATATTTACTATTGAAGGTCTTTTTCCTTTAAATCTATAGAAAATTTAGTCAATTTTATAGCCTTAATTTCCACCCTGTAGCTCAGAGATAAATCCATCAGAGGATAGAATCCCTAATACATTTTGTTTCCTAAGGTTTGACCCCTTTCAGGGCATTTTTGGAGGCCATCACATGACACCTAGCCTGAAACAAGCAAGGCCTCACTAGACACCAATACATCAACAAGAAAAGCACTGTTAAAACTTATAGGATCGAGGAATTACAAGGTTATAGGTGATGGATGAGTTGTATCTTCATAAAAAATACCTAGGAACTCACATCTTTTGAGTCTCTAGTGGCATCTAGAAGATATAGAGGTCTCTCCCAAGCCTCCTCCAAGAGATATATAACAAAGGAAAATATTGGGAAAGAGGGGAAAATAATTGAATGGTAATGTTATACTTCTCAACTATAGAGGTGTCCATCAACACAACCAAGAGTCAGTGAGCCTAGCCTGACCAAGGAGCTACTAGGAGAGGTAAGGAGCAAGGAGACTAAAGGATCTTGCATCATCACTTGAGGAATGTTTTGATGTAATGCTCTTCTGTTCCATTAATAGATCATTTTTTATGTTTTTATTTGATAAATGAATATTCATATATGATCTTGTAGACTACATATCCGGGTAGATCCAATATAGATCTAAGATTCTAACACTAGGAAGAAGTGTAGAATGGCATTGTTTTGTCTTTGGGGTGTAGGAAGCAAGTTGTAGAATTTGGATCTAGAACTTCAATACTATAGAAGCCAAGATATGCTAAAGACAATCTTCAGGAAAAAGGTAATCCATTCTCCCAACTCCTTATGTGTGATATTATTTCTTGTTTCTAGGAGAACCATAAGAAATCTATCCCATTCATGTCTAGGATTGCTAGGCCAATCCTAGGAATATCTAAGTGATATCCTTGTGAGAAAAAATCCCATAAATTATTGGTGACTCCTTCAGGGAAGACGTTTTCTCTAGTTAATTTTGATTTCCTACTTCTTCCTCTGTTGGTTGTGATTTGCATTTGAGTTTTCTTCCATTGAGTCATTTCGGTGCCTAGATCTAGTGGATATGATAGATATGATCTAGATATGGAATATCTATAGTGGATCCACCTGTTTCAAAAATAAAATTTTGCAGGTCCTTGTTGGTTGCACCATAGGTGTCCTGCGAGGCACCCTCATCGGTTGAGAGGTCCATGTCTCATGGGGCCTTGTAAAAAATGTAGAATTTGTCCTCGTGTGTTAGAGGAAAGTGTGTAAGTACCACTACTTATCATTACAGGTTAAAAGAGAGATAACAAGTGGGGATCCTCTCTCATCCAGTGAAGTAAACCTACGAGGACCCTTCTAGGGTTCACAAAAAAGGGCCTATAAGGTGCAAAAAAAGTGTGTTTTTTGTGAATTTTTTTCTGGGTTTTTCATTGTGAAGCCTACAGACCCTATTTTTGGGGAATATAACCTTAAGAATTTCGATTTTCAAGGGATTTGTCATCATTTTTTACCTGACATAAAAAAGAAAATGAAAAATTACTTTTTGTGATCATCCATTGTAAATCATTTTAGGACCTCTTTTCATAATTTCACTTGGAAAATTTGGGGTATGAAATTGTATTTTTTGGTGATTGATTGTAGCATTTGGTTGAGTTTCCTTTTGAAAATTTATTTTACATTGTTATGATCCATTCCTTGTGATTTTGGGGTTGATATCCCTTGTATACATTGGAGTGTGCTAGGGGGAATCACTACCAATATCACACTACACTTTTCTTGGTAATTTCTTGGTTTCCATTTGTGTTGGGTGTTCTTTCATAGATAATGAATTTGTACATTTCAATTGGAAAAACATAAAAAAGAAAAAAAAAATTGTTTCATTCTAGGTTTTGTTGTGAAGAATTAGTGTTTAAGTGCATTAGAAGCATTGGTTGGTTTCATATCTAGTTTGCTTGATTGGTTGCTTGGTGTGTGAGGATTTATTTATGAAATTGACAAAGAAAAAGAAAAATATATTTCCCTCCCATAGCAAGAGTTCATTGAAAAGAAAAAAAGTGCATCATCATTATTGCATTTCTTTCTTTGGTCAAGCATCCTCACATCATTAAAAATTCCATACAATACATTTGGACCTAAGAAACAACGTCTAAAAAGAAGCTTTGAATCTAAAATTTATTAGATGTTTTTATTTGATAGTAAATCAACACTAGATAGGTTTAGGGAAATGGATTAGGATTGGGGAGTAAACTCTTCAAGGCCACAAAAATCAACCTAGAAGTCATTAAAGAGCATGAAAACTCATTCTTGCAACCAATTTGTCGGGAAGATCATATAACAAAATATTGAAGCACAAGGTTGCATCAAGGCAGGTGGGGAGATTACCCATGTTTGATTATTTTGGGTTTTGTGATAACACTTCAATCGTTATGTATATGAGGGTTCTATTGGTTAACACCTTCAAATATTTGGGCTTAGTTACCCTTCCCTTATGTGCAGTCGGACTTACAATCATTTTCCCAACCATTTATTTTTAGGTGGTGGCTTTAGTGACCTTTCCTAGGGAGCTACAAAGGTGACTAAAAGTGGTACATTCATGTGGTACCTGGGGAAGGCATTCGTTCACTATATCATTTCCCCTAGAGGGTGCCCACATTAATAAAGGGTACCTCATTCGTCAAGGTTGTTTCACGTAGATCATTGTAACTAATCCTCACACCTTCGCTAGATAATATTGTGGGGGAATTGCCCCCCCCTCCCCCCCCCCATAGGGTTGGTTTCTAGAAGGACCTTTGAGCCAATTGGTTTTCTTGTTTTCTATCTAGATTTTATTAAGGGTGTTCTCTTTGAGTTAGATTCTAGGTCATCCATAGGTTGATTTTTGTTTGTTGGTAACACAGGATATTCACCGTTGTTGAATTACAATTCCATTCTCATTGATTACAAGGAATTGAGCCTATTACAGAGGTGCAATTACCTCTAAAGTGGCATGATATACGTGACAAGGAGTTCAAAGAGTCTAATTTTTTGTTTGATGAAGCCGACTTGGTTGAGGTAGAAGTATTTGATGAACATCCTCCACCCAGCTTCAATCCACCTTTAACTAAACCTAACGCCCCTATACTAGTCCAAGGGAAATTTTTATTGGGTATGTATTATATTCTTTGCATGATAGGTTCAGGGATAGCACCCCTGAGAAATTGTTTGTTTCCTCGAGAAATGTGTCACATTTTTCCTTGTATTTTGTGTCGCCTCAATTTTCATCTCCATTGTTGAGAGGTTTTTCAGCAAATGGTTTTTGCTGATGTTTTTCTATTTTTGATTAATGAATTAGGGTTTTTGACTAATCTAGGTCATTGGGTTAGGGTTTTGGATTTTGCTAGCTCCTATATGTATATTGTATTGTAAACAATGTATCACTATGAATGAATATAGAATATGCTACTTTTATCAGTTTGGGTTTCCATGGGAAAAATCTTTGTGTAATGTCTGTATTTACCAATTTATATTTTCTGTTCTTTATTGAAAATATGTTTGCAGTAAAATATTATACAAGGTTAAAATGTATATTTGGTATCAGAGCTTTGTTGGCTTTAGGGGAATGCCTTTGTAGTCAAGTGTTCGACTTGGGACTATGATAAGCTTTGTTATAGTGGGAGATATGTGGTATTGATTTTTCAGGTGAAAATAAATGGTGAGCAGTTTGAAAATGGAGATCGATAAGTTTAATGGGAAAATTTATGAGATGTGGAAACTCGAGATGGAAGATCTGTTGGTGGACATCGATCAGTGGATAGCAGTGGATCCAAGTACTACACCTACATGAAATTCAACAGATGACCGGAAAAAGTTGGATCAGAAGGTTAACAGGACAATCTAATTATGTTTCTCAGATTCGTTATTACTAAATGTTTCAAAAGAATATACAACCAAATACTTATGGGATAAATTTGGTAAGTTGTATTAGTCTAAGTCCCTAGTAAATAAAATATTCCTGAGAAAGAATATGTATAACCTTAGGATGAGAGATGGATACTCAGTGGAATATCATTTGAATGCCTTCATTACTGTGGTAAGTCAGTTAGTATTTGTTGAGATTAAAATTTCAGCTGAAGATAAGTGTATTAGTTTACTGTTGATATAAAAATGAAAACGCTTGAGTCTCTTTAAAAATTCCAAGCGAAATTTGTATGTTCTTGGGTAATAGGATCAAGTTACAAACACATAAAACTTAATTATCTTTTACTTAATCATGAGTAGCATAAACATTTAGAAAAACCATCAAAGTAAACACAGTAACATAGCAAAATGATAAAGGATTTCACCCTTCTCTTGGGCTACATCTCTTGGTCCAACTTCCAATGGATCATTTTCATTAATGATAAACGTGTCAAAATTAGTTCTTTACAATTCTCCAAATGAGAAATAAATGGCTTCAATGGCTCCAGAACATCCAAAATCCCCTATTTGGGCTCTTCCTCCACCTATTTTAGCCAAAAACTAAATTGGAATCACTCCTTGGAAGTTTTCCCAATTCTTTGTTGTCTCTGTTCGTCCAAAATGCACGTGTGTGAACTGCCCTGCCTTCTAGGAATTTCCTGTTCCTAAACGAAGAACCGAAGAACATCCCACAAAAGGTGTCAATCTATCATGTCGTTAGGAGGATAAGTGCCTAAAATGGTGGAGTTTTCAGTCACATGGGCACCATATGGACATGTCCCAGCGCCAAATCCAGACCCGTTTGAAACCTCCCGCGCTTTTGGTGGTAAGTGGTGTGGACACCTCGTATGGGTCAAACCAAGGGATAAACATCGAATCCCCATGCGTTGAGTTTTTTGGTAAGGTCATGTTGAAAGTGGGCAAGACCAAGGGCTAGGGATAAACCCCGAACCGAACTCTACCCAAAAAAACTTTGGTTCAAACTCAAATGCTAATGGAATGACTTGGTGTTAAGAACTACATGACAGGTGGGATGGTATCCTGGCATGTGCCAACACATTTCCACTTGCCCAAAGGTCATGGGTTCGACCCCTATGGGATCCAAACTTTTATACTATATATGGGTTCCACGTGGCATCCCATTTTTGTGCCATGTGGCACCATAACATTGTCCCACCTACACGCCACATGTCACAACTTGGTAGGTCAAGAACATCTGCCAATCACCTTCCATGTCACCACTTGCGATGTTTCAGTAAAATACCATGTCAAATAACCAGTATGGTCTTTCCACATCACCAATACGGCCCTACCACGTTACTTGTACAACCCTTCCATATCAACACTGTACAGACTGTACAGTCAACAAAATTTTACTTGTTTGGAAAAGTGGACAGAAAGTGATATCTCTCACATGTGATGTTTGTTTGAACCCATTCAAGTTGTGTTTGGATATTGACGACAAGGCCTACGCACGTGTTTGTTTTGAAGAAATTTCGAGAACTTTTAATTTTGAGCATTTTTTTTATTCCCTCGATCACTCCTCCCCATTGGGAAGCTTTTTGACCTCCAAAAGACTACTTTTAGTCTATCTGAAGATGAGGGTACAGTTCCCTCACCTCTCCAACCTCAATCCATTTTTCCTTGCTTGGATTTGTGCCTTTAATACCAACTTGAAGGTATTCTGCATTCCCTCGTTTTCAAGTTCTCATCCTCTTGTCAAGGATTGTATCTTCATGCAGTTCTGAAATATATTCTGGTGAGAAATCATCTATGGAAGGAATATGAACATGCTCTCCTTAATCATCAATCAAAGGAGGCTCATACAATATCAAATTCTCAACATTGACAACTGCATACATTTGGATATAAGGAGGCAAATCCAAATGGAAGGCATTGTTACCAATCTTGTCAAGAATCTTGAAAGGTCCATAACTAATTGGTTTCAATTTTTTACCTTCTCCTTTAAGCCTCTCTTGGCTAATGTAAATCCAAAATTCATCTCCAACTTGGAAAATATAATCAACACGATGCTTCTCATGTATTGTCTTATAATTGGCTTGCCTCTTTTCCAAATGTTCTTGTACCATTTGATGCATCGACTGAATTTGTTCAATGAAATTATTTCCTCTATCAATGTAATATTGAACATCAACATAAATATCTTTCCCAAAGATAAAATCTAAAGTATATGTTGGAAAATAACCAAAACATGCCTCAAATGGAGATGTTTGAGTCAAAGAGTGCTTAGCCTGGTTGTAAGCATGTTGAATGTAGTGTAGGTGCTCATCCCAAATCTTAGGATACTTGATGTAATAACCACGAAGAAGATGGACTACTCTTATATTCACCACTTCTATTTGACCATCGGTTTGTGGATGAAAATATGTCCTCTTTTTCATCTTGGTGTTCATGAGTTCCCATAAACTTGACCAAAAGTTCCCAATAAATCGAGAATCTTGATAAGATATAATAGATTTGGGCAACCCAAAATGTACCCAAACATGTTGAAAGAAAATTTGTGCCATTTTTTCATCTATAACCTTCTTCTTAAAAGGAATCAAAATACACATTTTGTTGAAATGGTCAACCACAACATAAATATAATCATGATTCTTTTTAGACATAGGTAGACCTCCTACAAAGTCCATGGAAATGATTTCCCAAGGACGAGAAGGAACCAGAAGTGGAGTATACAAACCCAACTTTCTATTGCTAGGATTACTTAGAGAACATAAAGAACATCCTCTTACATATATTGAAACACTTTCATTAATTTTAGGCCAATAGATATACCTTTGCAAATTAGCCACTCTCTTGCCTACCCCAAAGTGGCCAGAAATAAGAGAAGAATGAGATTCCATTATGATGTTGATTCTTTCACCCCGTGGAATACATAGCTTGCCAAGATGATACAAAAGCTTATCATGCACATGGTAGTCCAATTCCTCAACTTGGTTAGAATGACACAAAGTTGAGTAAACCTCTTTAAAATCAACATCTAAAGCATATTTGATCCGTAGGATCTTTTAAATGACTATGGTTGAGTTTTAATTTTGCATGTGTTAATTAACCATTTGAGAAACTTAGTGAAAGAATGAGGAAAGAAGAGGAATTATAATAGCCATATACACATATGCAGATCTGAAATGAAAATATAGACAACAAACCATAACACGCAGATTGATAACGGAGTTCGACACAACTTTTGCCTACGTCTCAGGGCCTTTTCTCTGTGGGGGAGGCTTCTTTATTTCTGTTAAAATGATCAAATGTACATCTCTGCAATGCCAAATGGATACAAGACTGATTTAGTTTTTTTCTCCCAGATCTCTAGAACCCTGCAAAGAAAACGGCATGCAAAACGGATGTCCTGAGCTCCCATAAATGATCCGACAGCGTCTCCTCCTCAAAATCTTCTTTGCATCAAACTGACTTTGGCTTGGCTTTTCTCCAGCATAACTCTGCTCTGAGTGACTTCCCATGGCCTCAAATAGGCCTGGTTTATATAGCCTTGAATTTGGTTGCTCAGCTCCAACTTCCTCCAAGAATTTGGCCCCCAAAAATGCCCAATATCCCCCAAAAATGGAGAGAATCTGCTAAAATTAGGCATAATTATAACAAAAAAACCAAATACTATTATAAAAACCCATTTTATAAATTTTATTGGGCCGTAGCCCCCAAACCCTAGGCGCGCGCCCCTTTGGTGTGGTCACATCGGGCCATATGGCCAAGCGCCATTGCTCTAGCCCCCTTTTTCTGCGTTAAGTCCTGGTCTCGTTGGCGCATCCATAGGACCCACGGCCAAACTGTTCTAAACTCCCGCGCATATAGGGATAGGCCCTTGGTCTTATGGCGTATTGATAGGACCGTTGGTCCATTGAACAATTCCTGTTCAAACTCCCACCGTGGTCATGTTGCATGGTTATATGTGTTGGCACCGAGGGCTGGGGCTAAGCCCCAGCCCTTTCCCCTGTCGTCGTAAACTTAAATCGATTTTAAATAAAAATTTTACCATTACTATTACAAGTACCAACCGATGGGCGGACAGTTAGCCCAACCATTCCAGTCCGTTCATCTGTCGGGAGGTCACGGGTTCGACCCCTGGCCATACCATAAATTTTAACACATGAACCAATAACCAATAATGGGGTGCCACGTGGCATCCCTTGACTGGGCCATGTGGCACCTTAAAAACCAACCAAACCACGACACATGTCGAATGTTGATTGGAACACGTGCATGCCACGTCAAACTTGCTATACTGCCACATCAACCTACCGCGTCAACCCTGTCGTACGCTCTGTCAGCCTGCCACGTCACCTATTGATGTCACCCGTGCCACTTGTCACCCTGTTAGTGGTGACACGTGTCACCTCGGGATACGTCCAACCGTACGCCAAATCGACCAAATCTGCATGCCACATGTCACTCCCTGGAGACGCCATGTGTTGTTGTACAGACATGCCATGTGTCACTGTACGGACATGCCACGTCAACGTCCGTACAGACTGTAGGGACTGCACAGTCAACAATTTTTTTTGCCTGTTTGACTTTTCAGACAGAACACGATATATTCTCCATACGGAGCCCATTTGACAAAGTAAATATACCACCGGAATCAGGAAGACAAGATGGACACAATGGCATAGGTTTCGTCGTATTCTGAGCACTTTCAGTTTTGAGCATTTTTCAAGCCCTATCAAGCTTTTGGATCTGATTCTGGATCACACCTCCCCACAAAAATACCTTTTGGTCCCCAAAAGGTTACTGACCAGTCAACAAGCTCGGGATAGGCCACCTGGATTTCTCTCTGTCTCTGAAATCTGTCCTGTGCACCTGTCTCATCAAGATCAACTGTAACACAATCATGACAACTGATAGTACATTATTAGCCATTTGAACCCTGTTACATCTTACTGAAGCCACTATCATCCATGTAGAAAACATTGCTAATTACAACATCAAAAAGACGACTGCAAATGAAATGATATATTTGAAATATCTGCACGACATGAGCTTATCTTGAAGCAACTTATGATTGATTTTCCACTCAACAACCATGTCTTGTTCTTTCTTAATATCAATTACTTCATTTGAAACAATTATTGGTTTGTTTCTTACTTTCACTGCCTTCGTTAATTGTTCCATTGTTTGAAGTGTTTTACTTGCTTTAACACGATGAGCATGAACCACATAATCATGACCTGCTTTAGTGAATTGATACTGATTCTTTGTTTTGTAGAAGATTGCCTTACGATCATACAAGTACGGACTACCTAAGACCATTCCACATTCTTTTAACGAAACAACATCACAAGTTACTTCGTCCACATACTTAGATGAAATTGCAAATTTGATTGTGCACTGCTTTGTTATGTGCATATGATGATGATTGCTTATTCATTTAAGTGTGTAAGGCTTATGATGAGTTTGTGTTTTTAATCACATTTTCTTAACCAATTATTCTGAGATTAGATTAGATTGAGATCCACTATCGATTAATGTATCTATCTTAGTGTGTCGTATGATTACCCTTATATGAAACAACTTGCTTCTACAATCAATCTCTTCACCAAATATACCTGTCATACCAACCAATGAAATCTTAGATTCATCACTTGAATCTGATCCCAAGTCCGTAGGCTTTGTTGTCGTTGTTTCCACTGTTTGCGTTCCCTTCTTTTCTTTGAACCACTTTGGCCTCTTCTCAGGATGCAACTGCCAACATTTTTCCTCATCATGTCCCTCTTTCTATCAATGCTTGCAAGAGGGATTTCCTTCCTTCTTTGTCACAACATTTGCATTCTTGCCATTTCCATGCCTTTTCATCTTATCATCTTTCTTTGAAAACGACGATTCCCCTAACACACCTACTTTCCCTGCTTCAATATACGTAGCTTGAACAGAAACCTCATCAAGGTTAGTGGGTCCAAACATGAAAACAATGTTTCTAATATGCGCAGGCAAACCTCCTATATA
>JZKD02S1939655.1:239319-250684 GCA_000966675.3 Picea glauca
CCTGCAAGTCTCAAAGATGCCAACTTAATTTGTGTGGCCTCATCCTTGATCTGTTTCACACTGCAGTATACCTCCATCTACCTGATCTAGTTATCAAGTTTTTCTACATTTACTTCACCATCATATATGGGAAACTAAAATTTTACATCAAGTTTTAACAATGGCATTTCATGTTTATTCTTATGAACATTTTTCTTCTCATTAGATTTAGAACTTGAACTTGAAGAAGAAGGAGAAGAAGGAGATGTTGATGGAGGTGAAGGAGGAATATGAGGATGGTCCTCTTCCTCTTCACTTTTTCCTTTTGAAGAATTACCCAAAACTGGTCGCTTTCGTTCTAAATAATCTTCGTACAAAACTGTCACCATCTCCGACATAGCATGGAATGTTTTCCGAAACTCTTTCTCTTCTTGAGAAATCCCTTCTTCCGATGCCATCTCCTCTTTGTGAGAATCTCTCTTTCTCAATCCAATTAATGGATTCTCTACAAAAAGCTCGCCTTCACCACATTGTAGCTTTTCCTTGGTTAACATGCAACTCAACCCAAACGTCAACTAGATCTGATACCACTTGATCCGTAGGATCTTTTAAATGACTATGGTTGAGTTTTAATTTTGCATGTGTTAATTAACCATTTGAGAAACTTAGTGAAGAATGAGGAAAGAAGAGGAATTATAACATCCATATACACATATGCAGATCTGAAATGAAAATATAGACAGCAAACCATAACATCCAGATTGATAACGGAGTTCGGCACAACTTTTGCCTACGTCTCCGGGCCTTTTCTCTGTGGGGGAGGCTTCTTTATTTATGTTAAAATGCTCAAAAGTACATCGCTGCAATGCCAAATGGCTACAAGACTGATCTGGTTTTGTTCTCCCAGAGCTCTAGAACCCTGCAAAGAAAACGACACGCAAAACAGACATCCTGAGCTCCCATAAATGATCTGATAACGTCTCCTCCTCAAAAGCTTCTCTGCATCAAACTGACTTTGGCTTGGATTTTCTCCATCATAACTCTACTCTGACTGACTTCCCATGGCCTCAAACAGGCCTAGTTTATATAGCCTTGAAGTTGGTTTCTCAGATCCAACTTCCTCCAAGAATTTGGCCTCCAAAAATGCCCAATATCCCCCAAAAATGGAGAGAATCTGCTAAAATTAGGCATAATTATAACAAAATAACCAAATACTATTATAAAAACCCATTTTATAAAGTTTATTAGGCCGCAGCCCCCGAAACCTGGGCCATGCCGCTTTGGTGTGGTCACATCGGGCCTTATGGCCAAGCGCCATTGCTCTAGCCCCCTTTTTCGGCGTTAAGTCCTGGTCCCGTTGGCGCATCCATAAGACCCATGGCCAAACTGTTCTAACCTCCCGCGCATATAGGGATAGGACCCTGGTCTTATGGCGTATTGATAGGACCGTTGGTCCATTGAACCACGCCCATTCAAACTCCCGCTATGGTCATGTTGCATGGTTATATGTGTTGGCGCCGAGGGCTGGGGCTAAGCCCTGACCCTTTCCCCCGTCGTCGTAAACTTAAACCGATTTTAAATACAAATTTTACCATTACTATTACAAGTACCAACCGATGGGCGGTCGGTTAGCCCAACCATTCTAGTCCGTTCACCTTCTGGGAGGTCGCGGGTTCGACCCCCAGCCAGACCATAAATTTTAACACATGAACCAATAACCAATAATGGGGTGCCACGTGGCAGCCCTTGACTGGGCCACATGGCACCTTAAAAACCAACCAAACCATGACACGTGTCGAACGCTGATTGGACCACGTGCATGCCATGTCAACCTTGTCGTACTTCCACATCAACCTACCGTGTCAGCCCTGCCGTACGCTCTGTCAGCCTGCCACGTCACCTGCTAACATCACCCGTGCCACGTGTCACCCTTTCAGTGGTGACACGTGTCACCTCGGGATATGTCCAACCGTACACCAAATCGACCAAATCTGTAAGCCATGTGTCACTCCGTGGAGCCACCACATGTCACTGTATGGACCTTCCATGTTTCATTGTACGGACATGCCACGTCAGCGTCCGTACAGACTATACGGACTGCACAGTCAACAATTTTCTTTTCCTGTTTGACTTTTCAGACAGAACGCGATATCTTCTCCATACAGAGCCCATTTGAAAAAGTAAATATACCACCAGAATCAGGAAGACGAGACAGACGCAATGGCATAGGTTTTGTCGCATTCTGAGCACTTTCATTTTTGAGCATTTTTCAAGCCCTATTAGGCTTCTGGATCCGATTCTGGATCAATATTGTTCAACATAGCTCTCATGCATGGTAGAATTATGATTAAGAATAACTACAACACTAACAATAGGCCTAGAAATAATATAAACAACTTTTTTATAAATTCCTTTCTTATATTGTATAACCAAGTGGAATTGTTGTAGAAAACCCATCGATCTGTGTGAATGATAGTTTATTTTCTCAACAAATAATTTTTCCATTTTTTCACACTTTGCACCAATGCATACAACTCCTTATCATAAGTAGGATAGTTAATCAGAACACCATTAAATGTTTCATACTGAAAACAAATGGGCTTAACATGTTGCAACAAGACTTATCCCATTGCATAATTGCTTGCATCTGTTTGGATATCAAATGGATCTATCAAATTAGGAAGTGCAAGAACTAGATATGAACTAATCTTGTCCTTCAACGCATCAAAATCTTTTTGTTGATTGCTTCCCCATTGGAAAACTTGCTTGATGCTTGTCACTACATCTAATGGATCTGCAATTGAAGAGAAGTTAGCAATAAACTTTCTCCAATATTGGGTTTCTCCCAAAAATCTTCTTACCTCTGTCACATTGTTGGGCTTGGGCCAATCCAGAATGAGTTTGACCTTGGAAGGATCAATTTCCAGTTCTCCTCCTCCAATAATATTCTCAAAGTAAACAAGTGAGGTCTTTCCAAACTCACATTTAGATATCTTCAAAAACAAATTTTCTTTCTTTAAGACATAGAAAACTTGCTTTACATGCATAACATTCTCTTCACAAGATTTTCCTAATATAAAAAAATCCATCCAAGTAGACAACCACACAATAATCAAGAAAATGTCTTAAAACATCATCCATGACTCATGAATGTAGCAGGAGCATTACAAAGCCCAAATGGCATTAACATCCACTCAAACAAGCCTTGATTTGTTTTGAAAGCCATATTCCAAGTGTCTCCTTCATCAATCCTAATCTGATGATATCCACTTGTCAAATCCAACTTAGTAAAAGACTTATCATCTTTCAATTGATCAAGAAAACAATCAATTCTAGGAAGCGGATGACAATTCTTTACCATAATCTTGTTCAAGGATCTGAAATCTATAGACATGCTCCATGTACCATATTTCTTTGGCACTAATACAATTGGTGAACCACATGGTGATGTTCTTGGCATGATGACCCCTTTGTCAAGAAACTCTTGTATTTGTTTTTCAATTTCAACAATACCCATGACTGGCATCCTATACATACCAATATTTGGAAGAGGACAATCTTATTGCAATTGTATCTCATGTTCGATAGCCCTTTCTGGAGGCAATACTTTTGGTTCCTGAAACATATCATCATATTGGTTAACAACATCATTTAAATCAAATTTCAAATTTGCATCACAACCTTAGAAAGCTTCCTTTTCAACATTGTCTTTGTGTTTGAGCATCAAGAGGACAAAATTCTTACTAGCAATTACTAATCTCTTCATTTTTCCAGCATTTACAGGTGGCAAATTCAACTTCTTTGTATGTTCTCTAACAATGTACTCAACTCCATTTTTAAACAAATGATACTTGTTCTCATGACGGTGAAAGATGGCTCTCCTATCATATAAATATGGGCTTCCGAACACAATACCAGAAATATCCAATGGAAAAATATCAAGATCTACCTCATCTATAAAATTTGCAGTGATGGAAAATCTAAGTTTAGGCCTTCTTGTCACATGCAATTTGGCAATGTCACATATGCATCCTAGAGGGTATGGTTTAGGATGTGGATTATTTTCCAAATTTAATTTCTTGGCAGTGTCTTCAGATATGAGGTTTGCTTGAGATCCAGTATCAAAAAGGGTATCTATCTTGGTATGCTTTGAAATAACCCTTATCTGGAAAAGTTGTATTCTTTCTTTTTCATATTGAGTTTCATTGAAGATACTATTACTTGAAGAACTAGTACTTTCAATAAAATCCTTACCTTCAAAACCCATTCTTGTAACATTTGTTTCATCACCTAAATCATGTTGTGTAGTTGTAGTAGTCTTTGGTTTCCCCTTATGGCTGAACATTTTGGATCTAATTTCAGGATGAAGTTTCCATCAATGTTCTTCATCATGGCCATCCTTTCAACAATGTTTACATGATAGTTTCTCTCACTCTTTCTTGACTGAAGCATTATTTCTTCCCTTTCTTTTGAATTTCCTCTTTCCCTTATCTCCTTTAAGAAAAGGCTTCTTGTTTCCCTCTTGAGGTTCTTTCCTCCCTCTTTCTTCCAAATGAGTTTCCTGTGCACAAAATTCATCTACATTTGTAGGGTTAAACATAAGTATTGTGTTCTTCAAGTAGCTATGCAATGCTCCAATATATTTGAGTAAAGTTTCTTGAGAAGATAAATCTATACCCAAAATCAAATCTCTTCTTATAAATTCTTGAGTGTATCTTTGCACACTTTTCCCTTTATCTTGTCTAAAGTTTTTCCAATCCATAATATCTTTCGGCATGTATGCTAATGGATAATATTGTATTTTAAGTGCAACAATAAGATCATTTCAATAGGATAAAAATTTACCATGTTTCTTCATGTCCTCTTCAGTTTTGGCTTCCCACCAAATGAGTGATGCACTTTCCAATCTAAGATAAGCAAGTTGAATCTTAGTTTCATCATATTTGATTCTTTGTATCCTATAATACACTTCAATATGATGAATCCAGTTATCCAGTTTATCATCATTTACCTCTCCATTGTACATAGGCAATTCAAAATTAATATCAAGCTTAATCAAAGGAGTTTGTAGAGTAATTTTACCATGTTCTTTTGGAGAATTTGGAGTTGATTGTGAAATGGTAGAAGAGGCGGAATATGGAGGTGAAGGAGGTGGAGTATCACGATTCCCTCCATTTACTTTTGGATTTTTATCACCAATATCTCCATTACCCTTTAGAGGGTTTGATCTTTTACCTTGGAACCTTTCATTTCTTTCCTCAAATAAAAATTCCACCATCTTTGTCATATCATAGAAAGATTTTCTGAAAGTTTCATCCTCTGGAGTAAGAGTTTCATGACTCTCCTCATGATCCATACTCAGTGAATATCTCCTTGAAGCTTGAGGTGATTATGTACTTCTCCTTATTGAAAGTTGAGAACTTGGCTCTTCAAATTGACATTCTCTTCATGTGAGGTTCAAACTTATAAGAGGAAGAAAACAAACACTTGCAAACAATCAAGCCTTCAAAAACCTATGCTCTGATACCAACTTGATATGAAAATGAAAAGGATTGAGTCTCTTTAAAAAATTCAAGTGAAATTTTTATGTTCTTGGGTAATAGAATCAAGTTACAAAAATATTAAACTTAATGAGTTTTTACTTAATCATGATCAGCATAAACAATCGTAACAACCATCAAATTAAACACATTAACATAGAAAATTGATAACGGAGTTCACCCCTCTCTTGGGATACATCTCCTAGTCCATCTTCTAATGGATCATTTTCATTAATTCTCAAAGTGTCAAAATCAATGATTTACAATTCTCATAATGAGAAATAGATGGCTTCAATGGCACCAGAACATCCAAAAACCCCTAGTTCGGCTCTTCCTGCCTCTGGTTTGGCCAAAAACTAAGTTGGAACCACTCCGTGGAAGTTTTCCCAATTCTTCGTTGTATTTGTTCCTCCAAAACAAACCTGTGTGAAGTAACCCTTGATTCTAGGCATTTTTTGTTCCTAAACCCAACACCCACACACATCCCTAAAAAGGTTGCAAGATATCACACCATTAGAAGGATAAGCGCCTAAAAGGGTGGAGGTGTTTGTCTCATGGGTGACATATGGCCATGTCCCAGTGCCAAATCTGGACCCGTTTGAAACCTCTTTCACTTTTGGTGGTAAGTGGAATGGACATGTGGTATGGGATGAACCAAGGGATAAACACAAAATCCCCATGCACTGATTTTTGTGGTGAGTTCATGTTGTAAGTGGGCAAGACCAAGGGATGGGGCTAAGCCCCGGCCCAGACTTCGCTTGACCAAACTTTGGTTCAAAATCAAATGATAATGGAATGGTATAGTGTTAAGAACTACATGGAAGGTGGGCTGGTAGCCTAGCCTGCACCAACACAATTCAACTTTCCCAGAGGTTGTGGGTTCGACCGCTAGGGGATCCAAACTTTTATACTATGTAGTGGTGCCACGTGGTAGCCCATGTCTGGGCCACGTGGCACCATAACATTGGCCCACCTACATGCCATGTGTCACAACCTGATATGTCCAACACATGTTCCAATCACCTACCATGTCACTACTTGCCACGTGTTAGTACAGTACCATGCCACATCACCATTACGACCCTGCCATGTCAGCACTGTATGGACTGTACAGTCAACACAAATTTTCTTATTTGGAAAAGTGGACAGAATGTGATATTTCTTGCATATGAGGTCTATTTGAAATTTTTCAAGTTGCATTTGGATCCCGAGGATGAGGTCTACACACGAGTCTGTTTTGAAGCAATTCCGAGCACTTTGATTTTTGAGAATTTTTTTTATCCCTTGGATCAACTATTCTCTTTACAAGAATCATGGTATAGTATGGTTGTGGCCATAGGTAGTAATACAACTCCATTGAATTTTGATGAAGTTTTCTCATCCTTATTGTCAAAGGAAATGACATATAAGAACAAGGAAGGATAGGGCCCATATGCATTATTTTCAAGAGGAAGCTCCCAGGGAAGAAATAGATTTAATTCCTCAAGTGGGAGATCAAATTCTAAGGGAAGATCTAAGTCTCCTAGAACTTTTTTAAAGGTATGCTGGAGATGTGGAAAATAAGGGCACTACAAGAAGAAATGTAGATCTAAAGTTGAATAAAAGAAGGGATCTGAAGAAACTGCTTCTATACAATAAAAGAACTCCAAGGAAGAAGGAGGGGATGTCTACTTGGCTTATTTAAGAACACATGTAGATCATGAGGCATGGTTGGTTGACTCAGGTGCATCCTTTCATATGACTCCCCACAAGGAGTGGTTCTATGAATATGAAATGTATGATGGAGGTAATGTTTTCCTAGGTGATGAATCGAAAACCAAAATCACAGGTCAAGGAAAATTCAAGTTGATATAGAAAACTACCTGGTGTTCTGCACATCCCAGGATTGGTCAAAAATTTGATTTTTGTAAGAAAAATGGACGATGCAAGGGTAAAAACAATTTTTGAAAAGGAAAAATGCAGGATGGTTTAAGGAGCAATGGTTTTGCTGAAGGGAGTTTGGTTTGGAGCTATGTATAATATGAAAGGAAGCACTCTTAGTGATGGGTGTAATAGTTCCATTATTCTTGGTATTGGAGTTGGAGAAGAAATAAATCCTACAGTCTCTGGAGAAAAGGTTATGTTGTGGCATAAAAGACTGGGGAATATCAGAGAGAAGGTTATTTGACTACTGCACAGTAAAGGTATGGTTGATGGTATGTCCAACTTCTCTTTGTATTTTTATTTCTCTGAACATTGTGTTTATGGGAAGTAGAATGGGGTAAGATCCCCCTCTAGTGCAACGAGGGCAGAAGGAATTTTACATCTAGTTCACATTGATATGTTTAGACCTATGTCAGTTCCATGATTGGGAAAATAAGTGTACTATGTCTCATTTATAGATGAATTATTGAGGAACTTGGATATATTTTTTGAGGAAGAAATATGAAGTATTTGAAAGGTTTAAAGAGTTTAAGGCTCTTGATGAGAATCAAATAGAGAAAATAATTAAGCTGTTGAGGATAGATAATGGTAGAGTTATGCAAGAATGAATTTGAAGAATTTTGTAAAAAGTACGGTATAGTAAGGAAGAAGACTACTCCATATACACCTCAACAGAATGGAGTTTCATAAAGGATGAACATGACGTCGATGGAATGTTGGGGCAGGAAAATTTTGATGAAAAGTCCATTTTTGGAAAGTAGAGATTAATTTGGAAAAAGATAGTTGGCAGGAAAAGCAACGCGTGTGAGGAAACATTCCATGCAAAGGAGGAAAGCATGCAAGGCACACATGCAGGAAAACCTAACCACATTAGGGTTAGGGATTTTTTAAGAGATCGTAATGACCAATAATATGGAAATTAGTATAAATAAGTACCTAGGAGGTCTAGGTCGGAGGTTGTTGTTTTTGTTTTTTGGGGTCCATGATACTCTTTTGTTTGGCTAGGAGAACTACTGTAACACCTGATACACTTTTGTAAACTTTTGATTTGTAGGAGATTCAAGTAGCTATATATTGAGGGTTAGATCATAGGCTGAGGAGCTTGGTGCAATCTAGTCAACCTTACATAGGTTGTGGAACCTGTTTCATGATTGTATGATCGAAATTGTAGTGTGCACGATGCCATATATTGCAGAAATATAAATAAAAGAGAATAAGAAGCCAGATATTTGTGGACAAATCCCAAGAGGGGGTGAACCATGGTAACACCTGTGTTATGTGCTGTGATTGCTTGTATATTTACCTTTTGTAAGTAGTTAGACTATGAATGGATGAATGGATAATTCTGTGAGATTTGATATATGTTAGATCTATTAGAATGCATGTATAGACTAAAAAAATTAATGAATATTAAAAATAATAGAAAGAACAAGTAGATCAAGGCCCAAGAAGAGGAAGCACAATCCACGATTCCCACTATGTCCTAGGTTTAAAGCACCAGATCTTTGTAGTCACCCATAGAACTATCTCGGGTGAGACTACACAACACATTCTGTGTGTTGTGTTGCCTTCTGGTTTACTAGGAGGGATGATATTTTAGAGGGTTTTGTTGGAAACCTGTTCATATCTAAGCCTGGGTCAACCAAAGAGTACGAAGACCTATTATTAACTAACAAATGGTTTTTTTTCCGGCTGGAACTGCCTTGGATTAAGTGAGTGGGATCCATGAATGAGTCAAGCAAAAAATAAAAGTATAGAAGGTAATGTTTAGATCATGGAAACCAATGAAGTTGGATATTGAAAGTTGGTTGAAAACAAAGGATCTTGAGGTTGCAAGGAAGGATAACAAAAACCCTAAAATAACACCATGCAAATATCTGAACAAGTATGTTCTTAGCGACCTCCATGAGGTGTTTTTCTGTGATTTCTCACATGTGATGCAGGAGTGGATATTGAGGTCAAAACACAACCACCCTATGAATCACATCATACATATCGAGTGGAATCCTATGGAGATCTCAAAGCTACAAAAATTTAACAACAAATTCACGTGCATTGTATATTTTTGGTTAGACAATATTGTTGCAGGGTTTATCACAGAATTTGCAGTAGATACTGCGATATCTTATAGTGCAGTAGAGAAGGAGTTTCTTAGAGGACCTGGAGGTAGATATATCATATCATTGTACACATCAATCAATATATTATTGTATAACAAAGGTTTAATGATTATTTCATCAGATAACTAAACTTCCCTGAGTGCATGGGGGAAGGGGGGAAGCATTGACAGAAGTTGGAAGAATGGAGGAAGAGATGGATAAGGGAAATAAGGATGATATGGACCCAATCATTATGGAGTAATATCAGATAAGTAGATAATGGAAACAACTGGAAAGATGCACAATGAAGTACCATACCAATACAAGATAAATAATAAGAAAAGAGCCATAGCTGAGAAAGAGGGATTGAAAAGTGATGAAGAAGAGGTCGAGGATATCTAAGATGTGTAGAATATTGAGGAAATCCTGCATATAACATATGAAAATAAGACAGGTGGTCCAAGGGTAGGAACCAAAGACATAACTCCCATCCATGTCAGTGTCAGTTTGGAACCCATAACCTCGTGTGCAACTAATAAACCAATAAGAACACCACCATTTAGACAATTGAATTTTAGTGGAAGGAAGATAGTAGGAAACACATCTAAATTAGCAACAACTGGAGGAACTAGTTCCATAAGAAATAGTCAAGTATCTAAACTGTGTGGAGGTAGTAGTTCATCACAATTCAAGATGGAAGGACATGATCCCACCATCAAATTACCAGAATTCAAGGGAGAGGAATTAGAGGATTCTGAGAAGAACTTGTTCAACTATGAGAAGATCTTGGAAGAAAATAATATCATAGATGAGGATACAAAAATTGTGTATTTAGATATCATGCTAAGAGATCACATACTTGATTGGTACATGAGCTTATCTATAAACTATCCACCAGGAACAACAAGGAAAATTGAAGATGTCAAGAAGTTGTTGATAAATGAATTTCATAAGCCTAAATCAGAAGATCAATACATGAATGAGATTATTGAAATCAAGAAGAAACCACACTACTACATATTGAAAAAATTGCGACGATTACTTGCGATGAAAGTACTCTTTCGTCGCAAAATTCAAGAGAAAAAGTTCAAATTTTCAATTTTGATCTAAATCCACCCTGTATTCGTCGCTCTATCGACGGAACCAAACTTTTGTCTATTTTGAGACAATCATCAAGGTGGTGGACTATTGTCTCTATTTCGACAAACTTGTGTTTTTGTCGCAAGAGCGACGCTTGATATTGACCGTTACACTTTTTTATACTATCCATATTGACCGTTATACATTTTGAATTGATATAGTCAACGTTAATCGCAAGAGGGACGAATTGACCGTTATAACCGTTCCAGTCTTTAACAAAGCGACCTAAATATAAAAAATAAAAATAAATAAATATTTAGGTCACGATCGTCACAATTGCAACGACCGTGACCTAAATTGACCTATAAATATTTGACGATTTAAATATATTGCGACAATATTGCTATAACAACAACAGTTCCGAAAGGGTATTTTTGTGCGGAAGTTGTGCGGAAGAATGTCGCAAAATATAGTTACAGGTGGGGAAAAAAGTAAAGCGGGTGAAAAGGGTGATGGTAGATGTTATTTCCCTTGCAAAAAATGTTGCCTCATACGTCCCGTAAGAATTTTAATAGAAACAGCTACAAAACATTGTAGGAAATATGGGCACATTGATGACAGATCGAATGAATATCGTCCCATGGTAGTTAGCTATATATTCATTATGTATTTTTATTTTGTCAATTTTATATAAAATTATATATATATATATATATATATATATATATATATATATATATGTAT